>VYZR01054815.1:0-11988 GCA_013400675.1 Oxylabes madagascariensis | reverse complement strand
CCGCCCCGCCCCGGGCCGGGCTCCGCGCTCCGCGCTCACGGCTGGGGAGCAGCGCCGAGCCGAGCCGGGTCTGCCCAGCGCCGGGGCACCGAGAGCGGCAGCGCGGCCCCGGGACGCCGAGCAGGTGGGTCGGGTCGGGCCGGGCCGGGCCGGGCCGGGGGCTGGAAGTGCCGCCCGCTGTGATCCCCCAGCCCCGGGCGGGTCGGGCGGTGCCGGGGGTGCCCTGGGGGGCTGAAGGGACCGCGCCGTGTCCCCGCTGCTGTCCGGGCTCGGGGCATCCCTGCCGGGGTCGCGGTGGCGGTGCTGGGACGTGGCTTTGCCCGAGAGCTGTGCCCCGGCAGCGCGGCGCTTTTCAAAAGGAGAGAACCACCGAGTCTTTGGGCCGTGCCCCTTCGCCAGACTGCGAAGTTGAGAGCTTGAGCAGTGTTTTATGAAAAGAGTACTGAGACTTTATCCGACTAGCAGAACCGGGAGTAAACTATAACCAAATGTTCAAATGTAAAATTTTCAGCGTTTCTGGTGTGATCGCTGTTTTTCCAGAGAATCCCGGGGTAGCGATGGGAAAAGACTCTAAGCCTTGCTTTGTGTGTGTGTGTGCGCTGTGTAGACAAAGACTCGGAAGTCACAGTTTGGATCTCACATTAAGAAATATCTCAGGATCTTTGCAATTTTTTTTTCCTCATCACAGTTATGTTTCGGATTTTGTTTTCTTACAGGTAACTTTTTACTGTTTTCTTTATCCGTTTCCAGTTCTGTACCTGTGGTTACTTTAACCGCTGACACTTTCATTGAGAACTCATGGGGACGTTGGATACATTTTCCAGTTAGCCTGGGTGAAGCATGGTGGTAGGAATTTCCACAGACTCGCAGCGCAAACGGATGCCATGTGCCAGGGTTACGTGTCTCCACAGGGCAGGATTTGATACTGAGCTCTCTTTACTTAAATCTGAACTTGCTATGTTTAGTTTTTCCCAGTTTTAAAAACGATAAAGGAATCTTTCCAAAGAAGAAAACCTATTCCTAGGAGCAGAGGAAAGGGCAAAGCTCTTTTGGGTGCAGCATCCTGGTGGCAGCACAGGCCTCCAGGGAAGAGTGTAGGGACATTCCTTTTACTTTTCTGACTCCTCTACCAAGCAGTAGAAATCTGTGGCTCTCCTAGCTGCCCAGGGGTTGAAACTGCCTTAATTCGCTGATTTGCTTTGTCAATATGCGGTTTAACTTCATGATAGGCAAAGAGGAAAGAGGAAGTCTGACATTTCTCCTATCTTATTTTTGTGCCATCCTCTTTCCTTTTCCTAACATGGAGACTGTATTGTTCCCTTGCTTTTCTTGCTGACCACTTCCTTTGAGGCATAGAATTGTCAGCAGGAGTTCCATTCTTACCCAGCTAGGTTTGTAATTTTGTACACTTTTAAATACGGTGGCATAGCACAGGAGACAAAAATATAGGTGATATGGTTAGTTGTGGGCACTAATTATAGCAGATGCTCTACAGCAAAAGGTGTGTTTTGGGATATGAACTCCACAAACCTGCACATAGGGAGTGGTGGGACACACTGAAGGCAGGGCAGTGTTTATAAACAGCCATAATTCCCTAGCAGGAGGCCCTGTGAAGTGTTCCATGATCTCAGCTTCGAGAGCATCCCTGTCTCTCTGTCTTGGATTTTTTGGGGTGAAATCTATGCTTTTCTCCTGCCTGCAGAACAGCATCTGAGGAGCTGAGTAGTGAGTAGAGTGCTGAAGGTCCCCAGTCTTTGGGAGGACAGGAGGTCACTGCTGTTCCAGCAGCACATCTGCCCTCAGCTCAGCTCCTGCTTTGTGCTGTGGTTTCTTCTAGAGCAGGTGCTGGAGCAGCCCTGCTGTCTGAGAACACAGCTAGGATAGCTCAGCTTGCCCAGGCCATCCTGGGGAGGAAAGGCAGGAGTCTTTCCTGGCTGCTGTCATCATGGTGTCCCTGATGACACATGGGTTTTTGTCTGTAGTGTACCAGTCTTGTATGACTGTGGGCAGTATTCACTGGTTGTCAATTGATTTCTCAGGGGTATGAGTTTAGCCATGTTCTTTTCTGGTTTTGGATATAGCAGCTTCAAGACTGAGGTGAACCCTTAACTGCTGGAGCCAGAAAAAACTTCCCTGCAGGCAGGTTACCGAAACTCCCAGTGCACCAACTTTGGAAGCACTGGGTTCTGTTCCCAGCCAGGACTTGCTTGCTCTATTGCTTGCCTGATGAGGTAAGATGCTTTCCGCTGTGTTCCTGATTGCAGCTGAGTTTCTGCTGTTACACGGTTGGCTGGTGTTTGAAATGCCAGCAGAAAGGTGGAAAAAATCGATTACTCTCAATGCTCAAAGTGTTTCCAACACCCTCTCCCTCAAAAAGGACTTTGATGGTAATTGCAGCACTGATGCACAAGATTTTCTTAGTGGTACAAAAAGATCCTCACTGATGTCTGGAGGATTTTTGCTGCCTGTATCTTACATGAGGCTGTGCTTGATGAGCCACAGTTGCAGCAGTAATCTCAGGAGAGAGACAGGAGTTCAACCTTGGCACTCTGCTTCACCTCTTGTGTGATAAAGAAGGTATCCAGCAGGGTCTGGCTGCTCTGAATAAAAGCCAAACCTCTTAACTGGACAAACCGCTCCATAATTCCTTTTAATTGCTCAAGGAAGAGATCATTTTTCCTCTGGTGCTGAGTGTTCACTATCCCTGGTTGACATGTGCTGTTCTGGGATTGCCCGTGCCCACCACAGTGCCCGGGTGCTTTGGCAGGAAGGTGCTGCCAGTGATGTTTGCAGTTTTGCTCAGAGTGCAAGTGGCTCATTCCTTAGGGGACTTTGACTGCTTCTGCTGAAATAGGTGCAATTTCTGTGGCCACACTGGAAAAATTCAGAGAGAACTTCATAGTGTTTTATCTTTGTGATGTCATCAAAATCAATTTAAGCATTTTACTCAGGTGAGGTTTTTTTTCAAAAGGAGGGGATAGCTATAACCCTAAATACCAGCTGTATCCAGGAAAGGGAGAAGACCAGTTGTTAGGGCATAGAAAAGCTTTACCAGTGCTATTTAATCTTCAAATTACTACTACCAAGAGCTTTAGGGTCACTTTTAAGGTGAGGTTGTGGACAGAAGGGCCACGTTGCACGGGCTGTTTTTGTTTTGTGGCTGCTCTCTGGGAAGCTGCAGCCAGTGAGGAGGGGGCATTTCCCACCAAGGCTGAGTGTGTTTACTGCACTCTGTCTGCTCTGAAGTGGGGAAAGGAAAATACTTCATTCTGTGGAGATGTAGTTGCTGAGAAAAGTCATTAGTCTTTGTTTCTTCTCTTCCTTCCGTTTTGCTCTGGTTTTACCAGGTGTAAAATACAATTGTCAGCAGTTTACACGGTAGGGGAATGTCAGTTTTCCTGTTGAAGAAAATATCAAGGGTCTGATTGTGAAAGGAAAGGGGAAATTGAAGAATGCCACATGGCTTCCACCTTCCTGTATTTCACCCCAGCAGAGCTGCCTCTGCTGAGTGACCACTTTGTTGATACTTGCAAATGGAGAACGATTTTAACAAATGATTCTGCCCTTACTCACAGAGAATAACATTACTCTGGGAGGAATCAGAAGGGCACATCCATTAGGGCTAAATAAATACTTAAGAATTATTTAGTAATTCTTAACACAGAACCCAAAGTGCAATGGAATAAAAATCCTGAAATTTGCGTTCTTGTTCTCAGTGTAGTCTCACTTTGACTTGATTTGTCCTGTGGTCATCTGATTGTTAATATTAATACATTTCATTTTTTATTTACCTCTGAATATGTTACTGTAGATTGTCTCACGCTTGCAAACTGCAGAGTTCTTTTATATTAAGTATTTTGAGCTTCCCAAATATATATAAAAAATTAAATTAGCAGCATGGATAGATATTAATTCTAGACCCTTCTGATTGGTGTCATGGCTGGAACAACAGTTTGTTGATGTTTATGGCCAATCTGCCCAGTGCCAGTTCTGCTCAGGAATATAAATTATCTTCCAGCACCAACCTGGTGCTGATGCCAGGGAGATGATCTTGACTGCTTCCTAACTTAGCTTTGAACATCTGAGCTGTGAGGAATGAGGAATGTGCTGCATCTAACCTGGAGCTGTTGGCGGCCACCAATGTCATGAATCCAGAGAGTGGAGAAGCCAGCGCAGGTGACTGGACAGCTGGAGCTGTTTTCTCTACACAGGAGGGGCAAAGAGAGCTCTGAATAGCTCAAGGAAATGCTTGGTGTTGTTTGAACAGTCAGAGATCTGGTTCCCTAGTGCTTCCTTCAGCACATGTTACACTTGACCCTGCCAGCACTACACGCCAATAGGAGTCAAGTCTTTGTCCCCAGTGGTAGATTAAACTGCTTGGCCATTGTTGCGAGTCCAAGATTTTCCTCTCTCACCCTTTTTAAATGACTGCTTGGATGTGCAGCCAAAGTAAATATGAGCTAATAAAAACTAGAGATAACACATGCAGACTAGTTGTTACGGACTAACTGTAGCACAAAGAGGCACAAGTTTTGCTGGCAGCTTTTCTGCTTAAGTTTTGGAGCTCAATTACCTGAAAAAGAGTTGGTGTGGGTCAAGTATAACTTCCTTTCTATTGCAGTAGGGGAACTGTATCTGTATTCATGTGTATCCTCAGAATAAGAAAGGCATCTCTTAGGCTGCTGAGGCTCTAGTGCCTGCCTTGCAAGGCATAGTGCAGCAGCCCCAGGTGAGCATTTCCTCACCTGAAAGCTGGAAGTGCTGTGGCAGGCCACACAGCTTTGGAATACTCTTCTGTATTTCCCCACAGTCACTTTCCTTGTTGGTAATAAATGCATTTTCAATTGACGTTTTCAGTTCCTCAGCACACAGCCTGTGAGGGCCACTGCCATAAGGTAACCCTGAGATCTGTAGTCTGCTAGGGATTGGAAGGATAGGAGATATTTATGTGGCTCTTGGAAGTGCCTCAGCTTACAGTGAAGAAAGAGGTTGGGAGGGTATCACTGTGGAGTGACAGGGATGGGATTGCCCCTGTATTCCTGTGATGCAGTGCTGTTGGACACCTGAGTTACAGATGGTGCTGTGGGGAAGGAGAGGTCAGTAATTGCCTGGGGATAAGGCTGGTTTAAGTGCCTGTGTGTGACCAGCACACATACTTACTGTGTGTCAGGAGACGAGGGACCTACTGAAGTGCTTTCTTTGGAAAGCACGTACTGAAGTGGCTTTCTTTGATTTTCCCTTCCTGAGGCCTTTGGCTCTGGAGGGACGGTGTGCTCCTGCACCCTGTCCTTCAGCCCCTCCTGCAGTGGAATGGTCCGTGATGACCAAAAGGTTACAGAGAACTGAGGGCTAAGAGTGTGATATGGCATTACAGGATTAATGGTTACTGAGCGATAATTACCATAAATTATGCAGACTAAGTCCAGATCTAGGAACAATTCTACCTCTTTCATTCCAAGCCAGTCATGGCTCATGCTGACAGCACACCTGGAAATGAGGTAACTGAGTAATCTGCCCACATTGTTCAGATCTGCTGGGGCTTGGGCACAGACTTAGTACGTGTTTTCCCTGCTCCTGGGCAACCTTTGTTCTTCTGCAGCCAGGAAGTCTCCCTGATGGGATAAGACGGGGTGCTTCTGTTCCTTTCTTGAGAAGGACGCTGTTAATTCACCTGCGGTGCAACTTCCCTGTGAAATTCCCTTTCCAGATGCGAAAATCTCACTGTTGTTGCAGGATGAGATGGAAACGCTTCCAGTGCTGCCTGAACATGTTATTTAGGTCAGTTGCAAGGAAGATGCCAACGTGAATCAGAGGAGTTGGAAGAGAAAGAAAGTCATTAGACAGCACCTTGACATCCCCTGCCAACATGGGGATTTTCTCTGCTGACGCAGAAGCCTGGCTGGAGCACACATTCATTGTCTTGTGCTCTTGGAATGGTCCTGTGGCAGGGGAGCTGGACTGGCAAGGAACCAGTGGGCTGCAAAGACAGACCTTGCCTTTGCCACTCTGTATCAGCACCTAGATCCTGGTGGTGCTATGGACTAATCTCTGAAAGACAGAGAGCAAGGTCTCCTCCTTATCGCTCTGGAAAACAAGGTATATCAGGATCCTTGGCCTGACTGCATCCATTTTGGGTGAGTGAGCCTCCAGAGGGTGGTTTTACAGAGGCACATTCATCACGTTGTTGTCACGTTGACCAGAGCAGCTCGGGGGATGTTCCATCCCAGTAATGGGCGTGTGGTGCCCAGTGCCCCGCAGCAGCTCCGAGGGAATTCAGCAGAGCCAATGGCCTGAGTGTGCTGGGCCAGCCCTGGGCTGGGGGCTGTCAGTGATGGTGGGAAACCCCTGAAAATATCCCACTGGGCAGGGCTCTGCCAGACACTCTGTTTCCCTTCCCAAAGGAAGTAGCCTGAATTTACCCAATGCTCTGTAGAGACCTGTAGGCTAAAACAAATTATTTTTACACGGTAGGAAACATTGAGACCAGCCTTAACTGATGGAGCAATTTGCCAGCTTTTAGCCTCAAGGTCCCTAGTCCCTCAGGGCTTTCCAGTGAAATGGCTTGGGTCGGTTTCCCAGAAAGATTCTCTTGGATATGTGCTGTTGGCTCATTACTAGCTGTTTTATTTTTCCAAGAGCCAGCTCTCGTTAGCTTCGTTCTCACAGCATTGTTTTCTTTCTAGAAGAAGCTTTTGCTGGCTCTCCTAAACTATTGCATGGGAATTGCTTACTAGCTTACATTTTTTTTGTTTGTTTTGACCCAAAGCTGTGCTTTGCTCCCCTCTGTAACACTGCCAACATAATTTCCAGTCTCTTTTAAGCATATGTTTTGCAATAATATCTAAAGTCTTGGCTCCAAGTAACTGCCTTACAGAGAGATTAGTATCTTCTAACGAAGGAATTGAGAAGCAAATAGTGAGAACAAAAGCAATATCTTGAGAAGCCTGTAAGACTATCCTGACCTTTCCCAAAGGCCTCAGCCTGGCCCTCAGTGTTCAGCAGATGGCAGAAATCAGGGTGGACTTTGATTTGTGGAGGCCTCTGTCTTGCTGCTGTGTTTGCGGGAAATGTGCTCAGCACATTGCGGCCATCTGGGCTTGACTGTACTATTCTGATAATCCCCAGGGAACCTTCTCCAGCAAAGCTCATCCTTGATGGAAGTCCTCTTTGGCTGACCTTGTAGAAGGGTAGTATTAGCAGCGTGGATTTTTGAGCTTTGACAGCAGCATTCCTCATAGGAAGAAAATGGGTTTGGGAAATGCTTTGACCTGGCCAGGAAGGAAGGTGCCACTCACCAGATATCCACGTGGGCACACAGCTGGAATTACACAAGAGAGTGGGCACACAGCTGGGATTACACAAGAGAGTGAGGAGGTTAGCGTTAACGTTTTCTGAACTTCAGGAGGAAGTGTTACAGGAATGCAAAGGCCATCTGAAAACCAACTGGAAAATTGCCCTGCTTTAGATGGGAGAACCAGATGTGGGGGGGTTGAATCTAGAGCTGAGAGTCTCAAAATTGCAAGGGAGCTGAGTGGCCACTCACAGGGAGACAAGAGTCAGATGAGGGGGTCCTGACAGGACTGGAATCTTCATCTGGATCTAAATGAAGGTCTGCTTTTCAGAAGAACTGAGCTGGCTTTACCTGAAATCAGAAGAATGATTGGATGCTCAGCATCCCTGGAACTGAGAGGTCAAAATACAGGCTGCCAAATTCAAGGCATAGGGAAAGAACCAAACCAAACCCTCTTCCAGCCTGTGTTCTGAGGTTGTAACTGCTCTGCCTCAGATATTCAGCATTTCAGGTGTGGGAGGGTGTATGGCAGCTCGAGTGGCCAGTCCCACGGGCAGTGCTGTCCTCAGGGAGCAGGATGTCTTTGCACTGTGTATCTGGCACTGTGTACCTTCAGACCCCTGTTTGCTTCTAAATCACACTCTCTGCTCATGACCCACCCACGATGGATGGGCTGTGGGACCCATTCTGCTCCCTCCTGCTTGTCCCTGGCCATCCGTAGTGACAAATCTCAACCCTTTTCCTGACCTTTTGACTCTTCGGCTGTGCAGTGTGTGGAGCTTGCTCCAGGCTGCTTGTGAATCAAACTCCCAGGAGGGTTTGTGTGATGGTGCCACTGAGGCTCCTCTCCACGTCTGTCCCATGGCAGTTTGTCCCTCTCCAGGCTAAAGGGACTCTTCTGCCTCTCATCCACAGCCGGCCCTGCTGGCTCTGCTGGCCAGCCCTCGTCAGCCACACTCTTGAGAAATCCTAGTGGAGATGTGGAGATGTCGACCTGGCAGATGGAGGCTGTTACCTCATTCCACAAAAATGCTTTGTTATTGAGAAAATGGAAACTGTCTGAGGTTTGGGAGCTGAATAGAGTCATTGGTGTCTGTTTTAACCGCAGTTTAGTGGTGACTGCTCAAAAGTTCCCCTCTCTGAGCATTCCCTTTTCCTACACCCATAATCTTCAAGCCATTGGAGAGCTGCAATGACTTAACTCGTTAGCTGAGCAAAAAATGTTGAATGCTGTGGCATGCTCTGCAGAAACTTCACTAAAACCTCAGCATCTTCCAGCAAAACAAAAATGATGAGCCAAGAAATAACCCTTTGCAAGCTGTTGGCCAGAGAAGTGATCCCTATGGATACTAAGCCAAATTCAACCCTTTTTACAGTTTCAGCTGTGTGTCTTGTTTACTTGACTTTGAAAAGCTCTATGAAGATTACGCAGGAACTTCTTGGAGAGAAAAGACATGCTTGGAGACTTAGGGCTTGTAATTCTTAAATACTGGTATCTGAACCCCAGTCCCGAAGAGAAATTTATTTTCGTCAGTTTTTAAAAGCAGATTTCAGCATTGTGGATTTGAGAGCATAGGAGAAAGACTAAAAATAGGGATTGAAGTGTTTGCAAGCTAGTTTTTGTATTGCTGTGAATAATGACTTGGGTTAGTCCAGGAGAGCATTAACCTAAACACAGGCCTTGTTTTACTTAACAGATATTTGTGAAACTGGCATCTGATATCTCTTTTTGAGAACCTTCCATAGGCATTAATCACTAGCACCCTAAAAGAACCAAGAGCAGCAGCTTTCTGGAAATAAAATGAACACTTTATTTATGTATTTTTAAACTAATTAATCTTGGCAGGCCAAATGAATGTCTTCCAGCTGCTACAGATGGTTTTCACATGACTAAATATTTTGGTGTGTAGAAAAACCTAGAATAGTGGAACCACAAGATATTAAGTATTTAATTATTACCCTGGAATGTAAATATGACCTTGATATTTTAAACTTGTTTGCCCAAATTTCAAGTGTTCTCTTAGAAATTCATCAAACAATACAGTTCTGACCTTGTTATCTGTGAAGCAGAGTGACTACTCAGCATCTTCTCCAAATTTATTTAAATATCAGAGTGGGTTTTAGAAACAGGAATTTGCTTAACTGGAGAAATAATCCCAGCTGCTTGAGGCAGAACCCAGGATCAAGGTTTGAGATGTAATGGACTAGTCCTGTTCTAGATCCCTGCTTTCAGGTTTAGCCATAAAAATCCTTTCTAGGCTCAGCTCTGCCTCTTAAAGTCTTAAGGAGGTTTTTTTAATATAAAATACAAATTTTAAAAACAATGAGCAGTTGATTTTCAGCCTGTATCTTACCTGTTTAGAACTCATTCTGGCTGTTTGTTGTTCCTGTAGCTGTAAAACAACCTTATTTCTTGAATGATCCAAGTCCACAAGATTTCCCTCACGTGAGTGTGTCAGAGGTAATTTCTGTTGTGGTTCGGGTCTGGGTGGCTGCAGATCATACACAACCTGCATGTACACTCAGGCTTCTTGTACAAAATGTCTTTTTGTAGTTCTTCTCATGAAACAAAAGAAAGGGAATCATGTAAAATATGTATCTGAAAGGCCTAACCTTTCACGGTTGAAGACAAAAATTCCTCTCTGAGGTCCACACCTGATGTTCCTGGATATTGCTCAGGATGGGAGGACGACAAAAAAAGAATAGTAACAAAACCCATGGGTCCTGAGGTGTCCCTGAGTGCAAGGACTGCATTTGTCAGCATCATGAGCCCCAGTTCCAGCCTAAACTCCTGACTTCTGCCAGGCTTTTGACCTCACCTTGGAATTCCACTACCGTCATTTAAGGGAAACGTGGCTTTTTCCTTTCTTAAAAACGAACCCGTTTTGAACTGGTGCATAACTCCCTGGTGCTGCCCTATTCCAGTTCTGCCTGCCAGCTCAGCCTGCTCCCTGCTAAACCCCCAAGTTTAAATAGAGCAGCTAGCAGAGGCATGGTGTTGGTTGAGAGATCTGGCCTCTGGATTAGCTGTGCTCTGTGACAGCACAGCACTGTGTCTGTCTGTTAAAGGGTTGGAAAGGATACTAAAGACCATGTCCCTCTCTTCCTTCTCCTCCTTCTTTTTCTTCTGCTTCTCAGAGAGTTGGGGTTGTGCAATGTAGAGATGCAGGTGTGTGACGCGTTAGTGGGTGTCACAGTTTCCACTGACAGGGGTACGTGCTGCATCTCGGAAGGAGAAGAAAGATGGAACTTGAATCTTGGTTCCATTTTTAGTTCTACAGCCCTTGCCTAGTGCCAGAACTCTCTGAGGTGCAAATCCCAGGAGGGGGATAGTGTTACTCCCTGACCTGCAGGTATTACAAGGGTAAATAATGTTTTTGCTGCTGACAGCTGTTAGGGAATTGAGGAAGCCACAATCCAATGAGAGGTGTGGGATGTCAGCTCTGTGGAAACTGAGGATTTTTTGCATTAATGATCTTGCACTGGATCATCACATATGTTTGTGTTACTGGTAGTAGAGAGTCAGGGAGCTAAACTGCTTCCCAAGTAAATCTTTAGTTTATGTCCTTAAATTTGGATTATTTCTTCTCATGTGCCTCTTTCCTTGGCACATGGACATTTTCAAAAATAAAAGTCAGCTTTTAAATCTAAAGGCATTTCAGTGGCTCGTTGTTTAACTCAGTGAACAGTTCACATCAAGAAAATTGCTGTGTGCCTAACTCAGAACATTCTGGAATACATAGAGTGGTACTCATCAAGAGTCATTAAAAGCAAAAAGTGCACAGCGTGTTTTGCATCTATCTCAGCCAAGAGAAGTTTTATTTCTGCTATTTCTCAACCCTATGCAAACACCATATAACTCACAGAAAGATTAAATCTGGCCCAGTGTGCATGTGTAGAAGTCCTGGATGTGTTGCTTTTGGAGAGCCCAGAGCTGAGTGTGGGAAATCATAACTGCACGTCAGGTTGGTGAAGGTGCAGGTTGTGTTGTGCTTGATGCTGTGTGAAATGGCAACTACAGGATGATGAAATAATGCTTTCAGGTCCTTGATAGCTTTGAGTTTTAATTTTAGAAGAAGATGTAGAGCAGATCTTTGAATAAGAATGGAAGAGGGCAGTGCAGAGACCTTGAATAATGGTGCCCCGAGTAGATCACACTCTTTGAGCCACCCTGACCTTTTCAAGTGACAATCCAGGTTCTGCTGCTCACCTTGTTAGCACCTGACTTGGGAAGTCAGGCTAATAATGATGCTTATGAGTTTTTCACTTTATGTTAGGAGTTTTGCTTCGTCCCTTTTTTTTTTTCCTGTCATCATGACATTGAGCAATAGAAAGGCTTTGGAAGTGAAATATGTCTCCAGAAAACTGGAATCATGTCTCTTGTGAAAATTTAGAGTAACTTTTATTGCAAGTGTCCAATTTCTAGTCACAAGTAATGACATTTAAACCCCTTTTGGAAATACAATCCCTGTGCTGATGTCACCCTTGGTTTATGATGTGACTGCTTTTGTTGGTGGACAAGCACTTGAGTGCTTGCTAGTGAAGTGATGATTTACTCCTGAGAGTGCCTGCCTGGTGGCACCTGCTGTAGCTGCTCTTGAGGTGGGGGCTGGAGGAGCACCCTGGCACAGCTGTGTTCCTGCTGCTCCATCGCTTTCAGCAATGCAAGGTAACACAGTTGGGCTGAGCTTTTATTT
>VYZR01054810.1:7970-19417 GCA_013400675.1 Oxylabes madagascariensis | reverse complement strand
TTTTTTTTTAGCCTTTAATCTAATGCTGACACTATGCTAAGGTTGCTATTACTTTTTCTAGCACACAGAATGCTTGGCCTGCAGCCACCAGAGGCAATGCACTGATCTGATCAGACTCTTCAGTCAGGAAGGCTCTGAGGCCATTACTGCTAAATTAGTGGGAGTTTATGGCTGATCACATCCATAACAAATACAAAGCTATGAACATTAGATCAGTGTACAGCTGACTAACTTCAGATAAGAAGCTGACCAACACAGAAGGATTTGATTACAAATCAAAACACATTTGTATTCCTTTCCCTGCACCATGTCAGTCAGAGGCTGGTGCACAGCACATAACAAGTCTCCCAGATTACTTTTCCTTGTCAGAAGTGAAGAGAGCTGAGGAGCTGCTGCTCCTTGCTTACGTGTGTCACATCGTGCACGGTGAGGATGGGCAGGTCCTGCAGCAGGCCCTGGAACTGCTTGCAGCTGGGGGAGTCCCTGATGCGCAGGGCGCGCTGGCACAGGGACAGGCGGTGCCCGGTGCGCACGGCCGGATCTGCCAGCCCCCTCCGGATGCAGCCGATGGCCTGGCAAACAGCAAGGGACAAACAACCATTTACAGAGACCTCTGCACACCTTCTGCTCAAGAGCAATTGATTTAAGCACGAACATGTGAGTGAAGGAACAACCATACAGGACTGGGCCACCTCGCTAACTGATGCGGTGAAGTTCTAACCAATGAGTAACATTTTGCACAAGAAGGCTTCTGGATTCAAATTTACACTAGTACAGTAAAAAAAAATCTTCTCAATTTCTACTGATTGGTATAAGATTATAGAAGTGGATTCATTTTCTTAGTTGAAACTGGTTCTCTGACTGGATTCCTAACAAAATCTGCATTTTTAGGAGACTCTACTCCACTGCTTTTTCCATAAGCAATACTTTAAAAAATGTTTTCAGACAATGTCTGCAGTGTTTCCAGCTTTCCAGCAGCAGATGTGAAGATACCTTCTTAGTGTTTTTCAAGTGCTGATGTAAATTCAGAGCCAGCCGATCCCACCATCTCCCTCTGCTGTCAGCACAATACACATCCTGGGCCAGGAGGCTCTGCAGCTGCTGCACTGCTTCCTGTAGCAATGGGATTGCACCTTTATTAATTGGGTTACAGAACCAAGTTCAAGTTAGCTTGTCACTTCCCCTTCTAATTAATGAATACTACAGAAACTTTGTCTCTGGACAATCCAAACCTACCTTTTACTCCACTACCCAATACACCCATTTCAGATCCATACCTGTATGTTAAAAACCCTAGAATAGAGATATTTTTATGTAAACTTAAAGATTAGCTGCCAAAAATACAGTATTTTTATCCTTTCTGTATCCTTCATGGTATATGAAAAATATCTTAAATATTACTTGTTGCTTTTTTGCAGAGGTGAAGTCTTTTTCTTACATAATCTGATTTACTTTAACATGTAAGTCAGAGGCCTTTGGAGACGTTAATTCCCTAAGGAAGAGACAGGGATTTCTAGAAGACTTCTCTTTCAAGATTTTTCTTATTTAAAAGCAATAGCCAAATCTAGTGAAACACAGGTATCTTTAAACAATGAAACAAGCACATCTCAGCAATAGTTTTATGGTGTATTACATATGGTAAATCTTCAAAGCATACACAGAAATCAAAATAATTTAAAACTTTCTAAAGCAGTCCAAAAACCGGCTCTTTTCCCTTAAAAGTAACATGTTACTGGAACTGTAGCAAGCCCTGGCAAACATTACCACCATTTTCCAGCCACATCAGAAATGTAAATTGATGTACAAAAATTAAGCACATATTTCTATTCACCTCACCACTTTACCTTATACTTATGAAGCCTCTGCAGAATTTCAACTCCTTGAGAAAGGATTCTTGTGTACACCCAGCCAACTGTGAAACGTCGCAGGTAATCAGGTAAAATTCTGTGATAGCTGAAAAATAAGAGCAGTTCAGATCAATTTTATGATGTCAGTTTTGCTAAGAACACTTGTACCTAAAGCATTTACCAAATTAAATGCCTTATATATCCAAATTGATCTGAAATGAGTATCCCAGCTGCAATGTCAAGAACCCAAAGGTAAGGCAATAGTTTGGCTTAGGGAGCAGGTGCAAGCTGCACTTGCACAGCATATTTTAGTTTCAACACCAGTAGAATTATCAGTTGATCACTTTACAACAGATGCAAAACAGTAACTTACTACATCATATTTTGTTACCAACTCATTCTCATAAGTCAGCAGTTTAACTTCAGAAACAAAGCTGAACAAAAGAAAAAGTCTTGAACAGAAATTTCCTGCCATAAAAGAAGACTAACATCTTCTCAGTAGGCACCTCTGTGTTTCAGGCCAAAGACTTTTGAATGTCTTATTAAAATAAAAATAGCTTTTTAAACTGTCTTCAGTGTAAAATGAAGCAGACCTCCAAATTACCCTCTATGAATATTATTTTAAATCAGTTGCCATGGAATTGAATGTAACGCCAAACGTAAGGCTTTAACTTGTGGTGTATCATTAAGCCAGAAAACAAAATAATTAAAAGAAAAAGTGATGAGGAGTACTTCAAACCCAATACATATTATTTCAGCTCTCAGATATTCAGTAACATTTCCTAAGCAAGACTCACTTGGAAATCTAAAGACATTAATAACCCAGCATGTTTTCCCATAACATTTGCAACATCCTTTTGTTCACAGTCAGTTTGAATTTCTGCTTCTTGCCATTTGTTTGAAAGCCATTAAAAGAAAAGCTATGACGAGGGAAAAATAAGGCTCTTGTTCTCCTGCACTGGCACTAGAACAGAACTGCTTTAGTGCCATATCCATGCCAACCAACTCTTCCCCAAGATTTTATAAAAAAGGTCGTTTCATATTGTAACTTAAAAACAAAAAAATCAGGAAGTTCCAAGCTTTCAAGAACATTAAATTCTCTCACTTTATCAGGTTTAAATAACATCCCTAGTTGATAAGGCTCTCTCCAAAGGAAAAGTACCCAAGGTAAGATAATGCACTTAACAGTTTCCAGCTCTCTACCTCAAAGAGGGGTGATTCTTCAGTTCGCTCCAGGTTTCTTTAGCACACAAATAGAGATGATTAGCTTCTTCCCAGTTCCCATTTACCACTGCAGTGGCTATATCATTTGACAGATGAACAGCAGTTGCATACCTGTGGTAAAAAACCATAACTTTATTACACTTAAAAAGCATCTATAGTTGAAAGAAATAAATTCTTTCCCTTCCAGTCTCCAAAGACATTAAACCATGCAGCCAGCTTTATTCTTACTCTTGTAGGATTAGCAGAGTTTAAACTAGCAGGGCACATTATGTTTAAATTTACTGACCACTAGAGAATGTAATTTTTGTTTAGCTCAGAATCAGCAGAGCAAATGAAGAAACAGCTTCACATGATCATGAAGCAAATAAATAAGCTATTTTGTTTCAAAATGCAAGCCACTGTGAATTACAAGTGGCTACCTCGATACAAAAATGTACTTTAAATAGCTGCAAAATTAACACGTCTACATATTTACATCTAGAGTACTACATTTGAGTTCTTATTTGCCTGCACAAGTGCTGCAGTAAGAGCTCTCCAGAAATGAACAGATTTCCAAGTTGCCAAAGCTCTCCCTACCTGATGAGATCCTCTCTGTCCTGGAAGACCTGTGTTTTCCTGTTGACTGTGTAACTGGGGAACACCATATGCCCCATGTTTGCCCTAAGGACTGTGGAGAGCAGGCCTTGCCCAGCACTGCCAGCTTCCTCCTCCTCCAGTGACTCAGGCAGTGAGAACAGCAGCAGGATTCGGGAAAAGACAGCCCGAGCCTCTTTGCAGACCCTGACACATTTTCCAGCCAGGTCCTTCACCCTGGAAGGACAAATAAAAATATTATAACTGACTTGTAAAAATGAAAATATACTGAATGAAGTATAAGTTTTTTTCAAGCCAATTAATGCATAAACCTGATTTTCCTTGAAAACAGAGAGACTATGCAGTTTAGTACTTACCCTTCTCTTTGATTCACTGTGAATTGAAATGTAATGCCACCCTTTTTATTAATAAATTTACTAAATGCATTTCTCTCTTGAAAAGACATCTAGATTTCAGTCATTTGAAGCACAACTTCCATTCTACTGCAAAATTTAGCTGTAAACATTTACCTTTTTAAAATCACTGTCCCAATACCAGCCTGACTCTTGCTGAAGATCGAACGCTGCTTTGACAACTTCAGAAAATCATCCACAAGTTGCTGTTTCTGACCATTTGGGTTTGGCAAGTGAAAGATTTTTGCCAGTGTTTTTAGCTCAGGGGCTGAAAGCAAATCCAACCCTTCACACAGGTCTTCCAATTCAGATTCTAAAAGTAAAATGATCCACATATACTCATTGTGTTATACACATACACTCAAGCAATAGCTCACAGTACATCGATACAACCTAGTACTAATCTAATGATTTAGGTTTGATGCCCGAAAGATAGGCTGGAAATGAAACCCCACAGACCAGTGTCTATAGGACAGGTATTTGTTTATTGCTAGGCTGGAGGTGAGGGGAATTTCTCCTGCTAACTCACCCACCCTCGTCAAGGGCTGTGGTATATTTATACAGTAAGTATTGCCCAGTGTTACTGTGTAACTACAACATCATCACCTACGCTCTGGAACTAATTTACATTGTATTTAGTTGTTATTATTGTTCTTACACAGTTCTTTTGCACTGCACTTTCACCTCCCAAATTCAGGGGAAGTCAGGGGTCTTTGATGAAGGCTTCCAAAGTCTTCTTCACATGTGAACTTTTCAACTTTGTCTTTGGAACATGCGCAGTTATGGTGTTCCTTGGTCTGTCTGGTCCTAACGAGTCTAAATTATTTATTTTGTGGCTAATTGGCTTCACATTTGCCAATTTCCCATTAGCACTGTACTTACCTATCTATAAAGCTATCCACTTGGTGAGTTTTTTTCTTTTTTTTTGTCTATTCAGCATTAAGCAACTAGTTAACCATAGACTCCATTACATTGTATAGAAAGTTATTTATATCAGGTTATACAGGTAGAAAAGTTATGATTCAGGCTGTACAGGTATAAAAAGCTATGATTCAGGTTATATAGGTGTGAAAGTTATGATTCAGATTATGTTGATATATAAAAAGTCATGATTTAGGTTATATTGATATCAGGTTATATAGATATATCAGGTTACATTGATATCTTATAATTCAAGCTATATAAGCACCTTGTAACTTTGACCTAAGTTATACAGGCATCGGGTTCTTCAAAAACGTATTAACAATGCTATCTGCTTCATCCTGAAATTCTTCTGCACCTTCTTCTGGACCTTTTCACAGGTCTACTTCGAAGGAATAGAATAACCAGAAAAAGAACATCCTTTACAACTTCAAAACAACTGCAAAGATTAAAAAATTCTGTTGAGTTATAAAAAAAAAAATGCTGTTCAGAAAAACTGGTCTTCTCTATCATCTAATTTGCACTATTTGTGTTTTCACAAGACCACTCATCTACCCGAAGCCTTTATTCGGCTCCTCTATGCTCTTCCCAAGGCACAGACAAGCATGTAGTGCACTGATCTCTAACACGACACAACTTCAGATTTTATTTGCAGTATTTTAAAGGTTTATTAATGCTTACCTGTTTGTAGAAATCTGGCTTCAGCCAGTTCTTCAATGATTGGTGACAAATCCTCACTTATCTCCCCATACTCTATTTTGTTCACCTTTAACCAGTTCAGCTTGCGTTGAAAAAGTCTCACATACAACTTCTGCCCACCAACTGCAAATTTTATTTAAAGCAGGGAAGGACAAAAAGAAGAGTAAATTCTAAACACAGTACTAGGCACAATCACCACATTAACCAGAAAAATTGCTTTGGTGCAGGTACTCTCTAAAACACATTTTCAATCTCCTTGTGGTCTACAAGCAGACTTGGTAAAATACCAGACTTACCTTCCCAAGTAATTAATAAATTTAATAGAATCTTTAAGTTTTGTAGGTGGAAAAATACTACAACATATTTTGTAGGTAATGTACATTACTAAAATGCATTTTGACCCCTCAAGAAATATTTAGTTTTATAGAAAAAGAGAATTTCATTTTTCAACCCTGCATTTTGTGTTGTAGAATAGGTCTTTTTGCTTTCTTAAACAGTCATTCAATAACCAAATACTTCATGCTAGGGAACAAAAGAAGCTGCAGTCTGACAGAATAATTTCATAACCACAGAATACCTCTCTGTGCAGCATTCTTCAGGTTCTTATTTTTCTTAAGCCAAATTATACAAATATATCTACTGAAAACTATGAGAAAAAACTTCCTATTCATTTGATTTTTATCAGGGACGTATTCTTTTAAAGTACCTTTTAAAAAGACCTTTTAAATACTAACGATGCTGAAATCCAACAAAACAGCTTATTAAATTTTAGCTGAAAATAGTCTAGCTATTATTACTACATTCAACAACCTTTTGAATCCTTAATTCAACTCCCATTAACTTCTAATTTTTTACCCCTGTCTGCTGCTGCTTAACTGAAACTGATCATTAATAAAAAACCACTGAAATACTACCAGACCTAGACATACTTAATAAATGGCAGATAAACATTAAGTGTTTATTTAACAATTCTCCTGTCCTTACAAGACTTTTTCAGCCTTTTCTTTAATAGACTCTTTCCAGGATCAGCTCACTGGGAGAACTACATTCAGACATACAAGCTTGTCATTTTCTCTGTGGGGTTATAACTCCTTTAAAGTCCATCCCCAGTTTTTATCATTCTGGAGAAAGGAACAAGGTTAACACGTGGACATTCTTTCTCCAGACCAAACCAGGGCTGCAATAATAATTTCATAGTAAGCTTCATAAACTTACACTGAGTTACAGGCAACCCCTGAAGAATGGCATACATTTCAGCAGAAAATAATTAAATACTGGAAAATTATATACCTTAGCCACTAAGGTATATAGGTATAGGTATTATATAAGGTATAATAAGGTATACATAAGGTATATAGGTATATAGAGGTATATATATAGGTATACAGGTATTACCACACACTAAGCAGGTGTGTGGGCTTTTTTGTGTTATGATAGCTGGAAGACAACACTTGGGTAGAAAGTTCTCATGTGGGATAGATAACTCATCTACCTGAACTTTTAAACTATCCTGCCTGGTGTTTCTTGAAGGCAATGACATCCATCTGTCAGTTGTCCAGGATCTGTTATCTATTGACTTAGGGCTATCCTCTCACTTCTCACAGCTCAACTGCTGCATCTTTCCTACCCTGCAGAGAGATTGTTTCATCCGTGACCCTCACATCCAGTGCAGACATGGATTTATCAGCACCACTTTGCAGTAATTCTTTCTGTATTCCCAACTCACATGAGAGCGGAATTCTGAAATCACACCACTGAAAGAGAAACAAGATGATTTTTTTATCTAACAGAACAAGCTCCTGTTACTGATCAGTGTTGTTCACGTCCAGGGAACAGTGTGGAAATGGGGAAGGTATATCCTGAACATCTCTTTTAGTGTTTGACAAAGTAGCCAACACCTGCGTACACTACTGGCCTAACTGTGAGTTTATTCCTGGATCTTTGGATGCAAATGATGTGCATCTATTGCTTGCCTCAGACAGGCAGTAACAAGACTTTTGTTGCTTTCTTTCTTTATATATTCCCCTTTAACTACCGCAAGATAAACAAGGCATCACCAAGCTCCAAGATGTCACTGCTGTAATATTCTTACGGTCTGGAGTGCACCAATGGGCTCTGCAGACCCCCCTGGGGTTTGGCTGCTTGTGCCCATGGCAAGCTTAGATCCATCAGGATGTTGGGAGGGCTGTGTGAGGCTGTGTCCCCCCATTCTCTCAGGAGCTGTAACTAACAACATTAGGAGAGTTTATTTACAAAAAGCCACTGCGGGGTACATCTCCTGAGAAAAAGGAGCTTCCTCCCTTAAAAAATTCATCAATTTAAATTGTCAATTGACATGGCGCTTCTCACATAAAAATGTAATGCTCTTTACAAGACGGAATGTGGAAATATATATTTTTAAAAAAATATACCTGATAATTTGTAGAACTTGGTTATAATGTTCAAATCTTGTTCATTAAATAGTCTGACATCATCTTCATTCTCCAATACTGCTCGCAGCACTACTAAAAAATTCTGGAGGTAGTATGGGTGTCCAGGAGAGCTGGGCACAGAGAGAACCTCACCTATTTTGTCTAGAATGTCCTCAGTGGAATCCTGAGGTTCTGCCTTTTCCACAGTTTCTAACAAAGTAGGGTTCATGTCACTCTTAAAGTCTTCAAGAACTTCCACAGGAAGTACCTCTGCATCATCCCTGCTAAAGCAATTTTCTGTCCCACAGTTCACTTCTGCAATTGAGGGAGTAACCTCAGAGTGAGGCTGAGTCTCGACTTCCAAATTACTGGTCAGCTCTGCTGAAGTATGGATGGCTAGAGATGTTTCATATTTATCAGGACAAAGTATCCCACCTTCAGACCTGCTTTCTGCTTTGGTGCTCCTTGTACCAGATGGGAACCTTTTGCCATTACTGTTATCAGCCAGTAAAGGTACTTGAACCATATCCACAAGGTCTTCTCGATTACATTTGTTTATTTCATTTTGAAATTCAGGTTCCCTCTTTGAAAAATTTTGCTCCTGGTCCTCTCTCTGAGAAGGCTGATTTTCTTTCTGGGAACTCTGCCCAGCATCAGTCTCATCACCATCATCATCATCTGGTGCTGCAGCACTTCCACAAGCACTGAGAACAGCTGGAGGTGAAGAGTTGATCTCTTCATACAAGACCTGTTTTCCTCCCTGCAGACAGCGTCTTCTGGACAGTTTTGAAGACAAGCTTCCCAAGGAGACTGTTCTAACTGTTCGAGCCTGGGACTCATTGCTAACACTAAAGACTGAACTATTATTGCTAAAATAAGGACTAGTCTGTTGTCCTGCTTTCAACAAATTACTTTTGGAAGGACTTGTTTCTAGATTTAAGAGGTTTTTTGAAAAATATGAGCTGGAATTATTGCTCAGATTTGCAGCTGGGGGACTCTTATTCCTAAAAGAATTCAGTGTAGCATCAATGGCACCAATCTCACCACGGTTTCTCTGACATGTGTCATCAATGTGCTTATTTATTCCGTATCTTGGCACCAATTGCCCACACATGGGACAGCTAATTTTGGCAGGGGGGACATTGTTAAAAAAGGAAGCAATAGAGGATGATGCTGAAGGTGTAGATTGTGTTCCTGTAACTTCCACTTTTTTTGTTGTTTCTTTTTTCTTCTTATTTTTGCTGAGTGACAAACTTATTCGGGATCTTTTGATTCCTGAAGACCTAGCTTCTGCCATTACAAAACTTCACAGCAATTACATGGCACAGACAACTCCATTCAGGCCATATTTCTTTATTCTGTAATACTTAAAAGACTTTTCTTGGCTTTTCCTTTTCCATCTGTAATCCTCTGTCATGCCTTGAAAAAAAAAACAACATTGAATGAGTGGTCTTCCAAGGTACCAGATGCAACCAAGATGAACAGAAGAGAAGCGGAGAAGTCAAACAATCCTTAACTTACAATGCTACTGTCCTTTAGCTTACCTTACCAGGCAGGAAAGCACACCACAGGCAAGCTGTGCCTTTAACTGGCTTAATAAATGGTAAATTGATCCCAAGTTTGCATTTACATCAGCAAGTGAACCTGGAATTCAAATAGGCAAGTCCTCTCATTTTCACAGAACAGTCAGGGTTGGAAGGTTTCTCTGGAGACCATCCAGTCCAGCCCCCCTGCCCAGGCAGGGTCACCTGGAGCAGTGACACAGGAACGCACCCAGCTGGGTTTGGAATGTCTCCAGAGAGGGAGACTCCATGGCCACCCCGGGCAGCTCTCCCGGGGCTCTGCCACCCTNCCTCCCGCCGTTCCCCACGCACCGGCAGCGCGGCCGCCCGTCGCTCGGGGCCGTGAGGGCCGGGCCGCCGCCCCGCCCGCCGCCAGGCCTGAGCAATGCAGCGCCGATGGCGGGCCCCGCCTCTGCGCGCTCCCTCACGCGCCGCGGGGGATATTGCAAACACCCTGCCCTTTTCAATCCGCAGATTTAAAATTTCCTTTTGCGACAACGCCTGGAGAACAGCTGAGGTCCACAGGAGCAGCAACTGGAGGTTTCTTTTGTTGTTGGTGAGGTTTTTTTGGGTTGTTTGTTTGTTTGTTTTCATTCAGCCAAAGAAAGAGCAAATAGTGAAATATTTTCACCCTGAGAATTATTGTTTGTAAGGACTCTGAAAACGGTGCTGCTATGGGAGATTATTCCCCTGGCTGGTAAAAATAACCATGAAGAGAAGGGAGCTCATCCCCGCCTGTCAGTGCGTGCAGGGAGGCGCCAGGGGACGGACCGGGCCCTGCCGGGTGCTGCCCAGCCATGGGACAGAAACTCAGCATGAGGAGGAACTTCTTTACTGCGCTGGTGGTTGAGCGCTGGGTCAGGCTGCCCTGAGAGGCTGGAGTGTGTGGAGTGCCTCTCACTGGAGCTATTCCACAACAATCCTGTGCCATGTACTCCGGGATGACCGTGCTTGAGCAGGGAGGTTGGACCACATGATCCCACTGAGGTCCTTTCCAATCCAAACCATTCTTGGACTCAGTCTAAGTTAAAAGATGCCATTTCCTAGCTCTGGGTTACCACAGGCTTAAAAATCTTTTTGTCCTCCCTCTTAGCCAATCACAATTTTAAAATATAATTTCAATAATTTAAATGCCTGGATACATCTTAAGTTCTTCAATAAATGCTGTTCCTCCTGCTATAGATCCAGAGCTATTACGACAGCAGATACAAAGCTCTGGGCTATAGATTAAAGAGACTGTACAGTCACAGCACGTGTCAAGTATTTTACACCGTTACATATCTGCCCACACCAAGAACCTTTATTTTTGGCATAAATCAGAGTTCTGTGGTAGAAAATTAAGAGTAAAATCTACAGAAAACTGTCTAAACATCACCTCAGAAGTTCACAAAGTATTTTAAAGATCAACACAGAATAAANGTTTATGGCCACTGCTCCTCGTCCCGTCGCTGAGAACATTTTATCTTTGTCTTGTTTGCTACTGACAGGCTATTTTCGGTGCCAAGCACCGTACCCAGAGCGCTCACCGGGCTGCCCTGCAGCCCTCACCCTCACGGCTGCCGTGCCCGAGCCCGCGGAGCGCCCGGGCCGAGCTCTGCCAGGGCCGGGGTCAGGGGCTGCCGGCGGCTCCAGGCCGCTGTCCCGGTGCTCTGGATGGCGGGGCCCAGGCTCCCGAGCGGTTCCCGGCGCTGCCATCCCGACGTGCCCGCCCCTCGCCGGCCCGCCCCGCTGCCGCCGCCGCCCCTCCCCGCGCTGGAACCCCCGGCCGCCCGTGCCCCCGAGGAAAGGGGCCCGGCC
>VYZR01054794.1:15282-34855 GCA_013400675.1 Oxylabes madagascariensis | reverse complement strand
ACTTACCGACCGTGACTGCTGTGCTTGGAAAGGAACAAATTGTCCTGGAGTTGAAAAAGTAGGAAAACTTTGTTTTATGTGAGGTATCTTGCTGATTCTAATCACTATCAGAATTCCCACTTGAACCAGCATGATTCAAAACAGCCTACATTGTCACCATCAGAGTGCAAACCATCCATCTGAAGATGTTTAAGGCCTTGACTTGTAAAGTGTTTGACTGGACTTTCTCTCCATTCTGCAAAGCGTCCAGGGAAATGCTGCTGTATAAATGGATTCATAAAAGTCTTATGAGCAAGGCCAGTCCTTGACTTCGTCTCTTCTGTCATTTCTTCTCATGACCTGTTGTCTTGAAGTGCTCACCTGTCAAGTTCAATTCGAGTTGTTTGCAGCTTAGATGTTCACTAGATAAGCTGTTGTTTGCTGTTATTGGCTTTTGTCCTCTGCCAGGAAATAAAACACTCAGAAACTGAGAGAGATGAGGAAACACACACAGCTTTAAAACATTGCAGGGCAAAAGTGTTACGATGTGGAGACATCAACCAGAATCAAAGTAGTTGCATGTTTGAGCTTGATATTGTTACTTTGAATTTATATTGATGCCTTAGTGGAAGCATAATTTTAGCATTCTTATATACTTTTCCCTCATTTCTAGTCAAGTGTATTACAGACAGAAGTTTGACTGTAATTGATCTTTTCTGGTTAAATGCATATACAGAAAATAAAGGAGACAAAGGTTTACAATGGCTGAAGCCACAAGCCATTTGTGTCCATGACAGATAGAGATACTGTGTAAAATGTGTACATTTTCAACCATGCTTATTAGCAAACAGAACAAGTTCTGATTTTAATAATACCAAGTGACAGAAAGAAGATCACACTTATGAAAGACAAGAACCTTGGTAATGGTGAGATGGGTAAAGTTGTAGGTTAATTTCACACATGGTGTTAGGGAGACACCACTGCTTCAGGGTTTTTAAAACTATCCCAAATATGACGCATGTTCTCAAGCATTATCTGGGACAGACAGAGCTGAATAATGAATGACTAAAGCTCCTACCCTATCTCAGTACTTAATATCCACATTATGACCTGTAATAATCAGTGATATTAACAATTTTGAGCAACTGTGACAATTTCTTAAAAATCTCTGTTGTGATTCAAAAGAGATGACTTTGTTGCTTTTTACATGGGACAAATCAACAGGAGTAGCTGTAATGTTCCCTTAACTTTCCAGAGATTCATTTGTGTACTCCAAAAAAAAAGTCAGTATTGAGTTTTAGGGCATGACCATAGGAAGAGATTCTGTTCTACACTAAGAAGGTGTGTGAATGGTCTTGGTTCTTGGCAAATGGAGGAAATCAGACTACAGTGGCCCACTGGGGCCTGACTGAGATGTGGGAACTACTCTTGTATAAGTTCATGCCCAAACTGGTGGTTTTCTCGTGCAAGGATCTAGTTTTCATTGTTGTAGTCCATCTCAGCAGGTGACTAGTTGTGTTAAAGTGTTATTTTTGGCAATTGTTATTTTTTAACTTGGAATAACTTGATTTTTAAAAGTAAAAATGCTTTGTTTAGTAGTAAAATTTTACAATTGTACTTCAGTACAAGGCATAGGAGTTTTTTTTTAATTACATTGTTGTTATCAAGCACTTGTATTGCCATTGAGTTNTAACTGGTGGTTTTCTCGTGCAAGGATCTAGTTTTCATTGTTGTAGTCCATCTCAGCAGGTGACTAGTTGTGTTAAAGAGTTATTTTTGGCAATTGTTATTTTTTAACTTGGAATAACTTGATTTTTAAAAGTAAAAATGCTTTGTTTAGTAGTAAAATTTTACAATTGTACTTCAGTACAAGGCATAGGAGTTTTTTTTTAATTACATTGTTGCTATCAAGCACTTGTATTGTCATTGAGTTCAGTGATAGCTTTAGAAGTATTTGACTTTTTCTCTACTTTTACAGTTGCATGTTTAATGAGGTCTGACATTAGCTATCCAACAATTTTGCACCTTCATTTTGATAATCACTGTACAATTAATAAGGTCCCGTGATAAGCCCAGTGAAGTTGCACTGAAGCTCTACTAAGCTGTAATTGCCATTTTTCATGAGAAAGCTTAGCTATAAAATATAATATGACTTGCCTGAAGCCACACAGCAGCAAATCTTTAAGAAAGCCAGAGCGGGTTTGGATTTATTCTTTCTATCTTTTGTTTTAAATATAAGATATATTTCTTCTTCCAAATAAGGTAAGACATGCAGGGAGAAATTATCGTGGTTGTATACCCAGAAAGAAATAAATTATGCACTAGTGTACATTAGCATAAATGTTTGCACTTGCAAGTTAAGATCAGTCATCAAAAATTTCATCTTAAATGAAAATTTTAATAAGTATGTGCATTTGAACAACTATACAGCTTTATTATCTGAACTGTGGCTTTCTCTAAAAATGCATAAATATGCATCTACTTGAAGGATTTCTAATATTGCTATATTAAAATTCTTACTATCCATAAAAAAAAAAAATCTGTGGAGCAACAAATGATTTTCCCATATGCAAAAAATCCTTAGAAATGTGTGGTCTGAAAATGAGACATTTCCAAATAAAATTGAGCTATGCAGAAGAAATTGAGGGAAAAGTCCTTAAGGTGACTTTTAAATGAAAATGAAATGTCTTTTAGTAAGTTTCAGAGGTACAACATTACAGACTAGTAGAATTGTATCTCATTAATTTCAAACACAGATTTTATGTGAGGCTATTTGATTATAATTTGATTATCTGACCCTGTAATTAAAGTTTATTGCCAATTTCAAAGCTTATGTGTAAAATGAACTGGTTTTCTTCAAAGCAATATACAATCCATTGGACTCATTGACTTCTAGTTTTGCATTTAAATCGAAAAGTCTGTTATAACATGACAAACAGGTTCAGTTTTTGATCATTAATCCTGCTAAGCAATATTCATAAATTCAATTTTGAATCAGTTGGAATACTTTTCTTTTATTAGTTTTTGTGTTATTAAATGAGATTGTCTCTGACTAATATATTTCTGGACTCAAACTGTAGCTCCAAGCTGTTATTCAAATCAAATAACATGCCCCTTACTTGTGCCTAGCACTAATAAATGCCAACTTGTGATACATTTGCTGGAGACTGTCACGAATATTAAAGGAGGCAATAATGCCACTAATGTCTCATAAGTAAGCTTATTTTTCTAAAGGACTGAAATCAGTCATCCTACTGAGGGGGGCAAAGGGGGAAGAGCCTTTAAGACTTAAAGCCTAAAGCATTATTTTACTCAGCGAAACATTATTATTGAGGAGGTAAATGACCAAGAAATTACCACTGCAGAGGATGAAAAATACAACATGTAACTTCTGGTGCCACCCTGAGCAACAGAAACGCATCCACTGGCTAAGCATATGCTGGGCTTAGTAGACTTGCATGTTCTTTGGTTTGGAGGCATGTTTTCCTCCTTCTGAGGGTTTGAATTAAAGGAAGAAAAAAAATCCAACGCCCTTTTACTGTTATTGTCAACCACCTACTTCAGTTCTTTTGAGATATTGCTGGCAATAGTTAGAGGGTTCGGTACAGAACACGAGTTTAATATGTTGACATGGAATTATCTAAACAGGATTTACTTGTCTAAGCTGTCATCCCACAAGCTGGGCAGTTTGTGAAGGAGTTTATTGGGTGGAGCAGGGAGTATGACTGTGCCTGAGAGATGTAACAGGGATCCTACCTTGTCCCAAACGGATACAAGGGCAATGCTAAGATTCAGACACAATCATTTTGATTTCTTCTATCTCAGAATTTTCCCCCACCTTTTTTTTTTTCCCTTTTTTTTTTTGTGGAGGTAGAATACTGGTAATGAGTGTCCAGTCTCGGACTCTATGTACTTTTTAATGAAACTTTGAGCCACATATTTATCCCTTTGTTTCTCTATTTTTTTCCCAAATATTTAAAATTTAATTAAAAAAGAGGCAGTTGTGGTTTCTATTTTGTGCAGTTGAGTTCTTAGCTTTCCTACTTTATCGAAAGTTCTATGTAATAACCTTGTGTTTTCAAAAATAATAATATAGAAAAATCTCATGCCTATTAAAGTTCAATAATGTCAGTATCACAGAATGTACCAAAATAAATGATAGGTTCTAGGAGAGTGACTAATGTATTTGGTTACGGTTGAGGGGGTTTTCTGTAAATGAGGATTCTTACATTACAGGTATTTATTTTAATTGGGACAGATGAAAGCATTGAGAGATGATCCGATGGTTCGTTTTATGAGTGCCTTTAGTTGTACACACGGTTCTGTGCCGTGCAGGATGTATTCCCGTTGGGTTGGGTTTACAGAAGCTCTGTGAGCTCTGTCCCAGCTGTCCAGCCAGGCGCTGCCCTCGGCCATGGATGGGATTTGCTGGAGTGGCTGCGGGCTCAAGGATCCTGTCCCAGCCCACAGCCCACAGCTCACACTCATCAGGGAACCACGGCAGACCCACACGGCAGCATCACTTTAACCCCTGAGCTAACGGGAGCTCCTGACCCCGCACTTCCCAGTTTCTCACGGAAAACGGAAACTAATCATGACTTACCAGCATTAGAGATATTACTAAACTCTGTGGAGATGAGGCAGAGCTGCAGTTCACAGAACAGATGAACACTACTTGCCTAAAGTGTAATTTAACTGGTTTTTTTTTTAGTGTTTTTATTTTAAATCTAAATTGTTGTCTACTTTAACAAACACTGTGATCCTCCCCACAGAGGGATTCATGTCAGTGCCTCCTCTGTCTAATATCTCATTATTTCTGAAGTGCAGTGGAAGATTCGGTTTGAATGCTTCTATGTTATTTTTTCAATGGCAATTTTTTTGTTATTATAGACATAATTCTTAGTTCTCACAATGAATACAGCAAGGTGACAGACTGTCATAATAATGCAGATTATGACTGATAGCATGTGATGCTAAGCTTGGATAGTATGATGCATAAATGCCTTGAAATGTATTTATATTTCCATCTTCTCGTGACCAAGATTAGTCCACAAACTGTGAGTGAGAACAGCCTCAGCCAGCATGGTAGGAAAGGCCATTCAAAAATGCCTTTGGTATCTAATTATCTACATAACAGTAGCCAAGTTCTCCCATCTTCTGTTAGAGCTCTGTCATATGCTGCCCTGCTGGGATATTACCAGAGAAGCTGAATCCAGGGCAGGATTTAGGGGCCAGGTCCAGTTCAACACGTAGCTTTCTCTAACAACAATTTAGTACTTCTTTTCTCACTACACTTTCTTTCAGACTTTTTAAATTAAAATTAGGTTATTTTGGTTACAACCTAGCACAGTCAATTTTATTAACAGCAATAGCAAGGGCTAGTAATAGTGCACTGGTTGCTTGGGATTGCTCAAGAAGCTTTGTAAGAGCTCCAGAACAATGAAAGATTTTGCCTAAATAAAATATTAGGGATCTGGGGCAGATTCATTGGCAAGTTGTGGTTGTTTTTTGCTGTACATTTACTGAGATGTGCAGAGATCTGGGCTTTTTATCTCTAAAACCATGAATTAGATTATAGAAATGTATAGCCAATAACATATTGGTTTAGCCCTCGATTGCTCACACCCTCCAGGTTTTCTGGAAGAGTAGACATTTGTAATTGCACTTAGCACATGCCTACTCTTCAATATGTACATAAAGACTTCCCTAACTGGTTGTGGGAATAGTAAGTGTGAAAAATAACACTAATGTTAGTGTTTTCTTAAAGTAAGTGTCTACTCATCATTACTCCTTGAGCAAATCAATTTAATTTTTCAGAAAAAAAATGGATCATCTGAAGATGTGTTTGACATTTAATAAAAAGTTAATTAGGCTTGGCATGACTATTTAAACACTGCATAGGTTGCATTCTGGTTTGAAGTATTATTTTCAGGAAACATTATGATAGTGGTTATTTTAATATCTGGTTATCTGCCTCAAAGGATCCCTGAAAATAATTAAGAGATAATACTTCTAGAAAATAAATGCAAGATGTTTTTCCTATTCATATTTCAGCTTTGCAAATATTTCTTTTCCTGTCCCGGAAAATTTTTGTTCCTGATAAATTTTGTGCTAAAACAGTAAGATAGATGAGATTTTAATGATACAGAGAAAATCAGGTCAGGGAACACTACCGGCTGCACACTTCAAGGACTTGAGTCTCTCAGATTATGGTCTAAATTTTGTCTTCTGTTTTTTTGATTGAGTTTTTTTTCCTTTTCTTTCCTTCCAGGATGGTCAGCCTTACTACATTTGAGAAACAATTCTGGCTCCACAAAAGCAAGGAATGAAGACTGTATCCCCAAAGGACTACCTGACATTTGCATGCCCCTAAAAGCAGGCTTGCAAAGTGAGTCAACTTTTTAAACAGCCCAGGAGTCATGACGAGGTTAATGTCTGGTTTTGCTGAATTTACCCACTTACCTATCCATACTCATTTTGCATAGAATATACAGACATATGATTTTTTTGAAATAAAATTGAATTGTTTTCTCACAGTGAACAGATTTGTGTTGTCTTCTGCAAAATGTTCAGCTTTCCACTATAATCACAGATAGTCTGCATTTTTTCTAGGGGATCATAATATTTTTACAAAAAAGTAAGGCTTACATATAATTAATTCATCCTCTTGCTCCTGTTTTTCTGACTGTAAAAATTTTGGGCACTTTCCCTTTCTAAATTTTCAGAAAAATGAGGGTGTTGTGCATGCATTACTTAAATCTTCAGTGGAAGATGTGCACACCCAGCATTCACTGACAATCTTAAAGATGCCTGAAGGTTAAGGAGGGCCATGTGCAGATCCAGCCATACACTAAAAGTGGAAGATGTTTCACCACTCTGAACAAACAGGGTTCTATCTGAAGTGTGATGGAAGTGACAAAATATAAATACAAAAGCCTTCAATTTTATACTAATCTGTTTTTTTTGCAATGATTGGCAAAAGCTTGAAACTCTTTTGTACTCCAGCTTACTGTCTCTCCACATTGTAGGGACAACAGGAGAACATATTAATATGATGTTTTAATAAATTTCCATACTTTAATATTCTTTAATATGCTTTTAAGCAATAAATTATAGCATTTGTTTGAGTAATTTTTTTGATTACAACATATTGATTATACAACAAATTATAACAAATACTAGGCAAATGGATTTGGTACTTAATATTTTAGTCTACTTTTTTTTTTTTCCCTCAGTTCATACCCCTTGGAAGCTCACTAGAGTTGGAGGGCTCATAGACTCACATCCTGGAAAATGTAAGTAAGTTCTAGAAACTTCAAGTCTTTTTTTATCAGGCTTCAGTTATTCTGAGCATGTTAGCTCTTGAATGCTGAAGTTAACTTGCACAGTCAAAGCACAGCACAAGAATCAGCTCAGGCTATGCAGAACCTTGCAAAGCTGATCTCTTTGAAATATGTCCAAATAGATATTCAAATCACTATTACAACATAAATCAAAAATGCTTTCCACATTTTACAGTGTACTTCATATGACAAGAACATTTCCTCTCAGTTATGATTCTTTTTCAAAGAGTGGAAATCTTCAACTTGATGGCACTTGATGGCAAAAGAATGTTCATTGAAGTGTGGCATAACGCCGTGGCTTGTTCACATTCAAATTTAAAGTAATAAAAATATGAAGGAGTGGAGGAAAGAGATCTATTTATCACATGGTTTATCCACTAAAACAATTTCAACTTGTAAGCCCAAATTTATTCATGATGTTAGTGCCATTGCAGCACAGGAGATTTTATCCCTGCTGCTTTTCTTCCACGGGTGTTGCTGTCAAAGCTTCCCAGTCACCTTGGTTAATTCATTCCATGTGCCAAAAGTAATTATCCAAAGTCCCACGCTGCCTGCAATGATGAAACTTTGGACAGTGTGCAGCTATGATGTCATAAGGCAGTCATTAATGTGAGAGTGGCTTACCTGGAGGCCTGAAGGTCCATGCCAATGAATCACATTCCCTTATGAAAGGTATTGATTTAATCGTTCTGATGGCAGGCCTGTTAGAAATGTAATTGTCCACTGGAAGTACAAACGTGTAAATGGACATCCCAGCAAAAGGCAGCAATCTTTCTAAGTAACATTTTACATTTATTCAGATCATTCCACTTGTTTTCCTCCTCCTTGTGCCCCCAGCCTGAGTCTGTTATTGATATAAAGGTTGAAGCTCAGGCAGCTTAGCTGTCATGTGGAATGACCTTTACTTTTAATATTAATATATTATTGTAAAGTCTATGAGACTCATAAATGCAATTTTAGAATTCATATGAAATGCCATGTGCTGAACCTATTGCAACTTTTCCTCTAGTCCTGTGGCAGGTTGCAAACTATGCGAATTAATATGCATCATATTCTTTCCCCTTTATTTACTTAGAGAGGTTTGCAGAGCAACTTTATCAAGAGTAACATTATCAAGAGCTTTCCTGCAAGCTTCTTTATCATATTCACATCCGTGTCTGCTCGACACTTGTCACTGTCAATCAAATGGCAATAATACGCAGATGATTTGCTCATTTGGTTTAATAAAATCTCCCTGCTTATTTGCACTGCAGTCATTATGCCACATAATTGCTCCGCCGCCGAGGTGAAAGGCAGCCAGTTGCCTGGGGGATAAGAAGAGACTATTGCTATATGAAGGATTTGTTTCTTTGCCTCTGTCTCTCCCTAGTCACTCATATCCCTAAAATTAATATTGTATTTGAATCCAGTCCTGCTATTCTTATGCAGGCTAACATTGTTATTACTTATTATTTGGATGTGAAGTCATTTATTTTTAGTTTTGATGTCCAGGCTGTCAAGCTAAATTTCATTGCGCATTGCCACATACGATTTTTAACTGCCATTTAAACTTGATTCAAAATCCAAATTATGAAGAGAACACGTTCAAAGGAATGGTCTGACAGGAAGTATAGCTACGATTTTTATTTCCCAGGAAATCAAAGTATAGATCTTGTTATTGTTCTGTGGTGGAGATATGTGCGGTTTTCATACCTCATAATCTTTTTTGTATTGGCTGGACACTGTGATTCAGAAACAGAAAAAGGGGGGCTATTTATGCATATGAGCAGCCCTTAGGGTGCAAAACAAAGGCATTCACTTCCAGAAATGATATAGCGCAGAACTAGCTCAACTGACTGTTGTAAATTCCTGAATGATTTGTACTCCATTTTCCAGTAGATTCTACTATGACAGATGGTGGAAGTAAATATGAGGAATCTATCCGTGTAACACAAACCTTGGCTCCTTCACTGCACACTTAATAAATCAGTCACTGCCATGTGATAATAATTACCATCCCATACTTTTGGGGTGATTCCATCTCAGTGGCACACTCGTTAGGAGCCTAAAATACTTCATATTTAAATGTACTCCAAATAGCACGTGCTTAGTGTTTCTTTTAAAGAAAATTAAAAACTAGGCTAAAATTCCATATGAGAGATTATGTCTGTGTTCAGCTTTCCTGTTTTTATTCAAAGTCCTGCATTGAGCTTAACTGGGACTCTGTTGGTAGGCCAGAGGAAGTGCTAATGCTTTAAAGCTGTTGAACTTGCGAATATGTTTTTATTTGTATAAACTCAATCTAATAGTCTTCAGATATAGAAAGAGAGAGTGATGAGCTCTAATATTAACACAGGGACCCCAGTAATTAATGGGGACCCCATTAATTCACAGAAATCCCAAAAAGGGGTAATAAGTCACCTCCAGCCTTTCTGGTAGGCCATTGCAGTTCATCTAGTCAATGTGATACTGAACCCAGTAACAAGATTAAAAAAAGTATTATACTGTGAGATTTTCAAGCTCACTTTGTAGAAATCAAGAGATATAATTCCATTCAGTAGCTAAAGTGGTTAATCACTCTCACTATTAAAATATTTACTGAATGTCTTATTTGAAATTGGTTCTTGTTATGGCTTTCCACACTAGATTAAAGATATTTATCTCCTAGAATTTTTAGTCTTTTTTTATTGTCTTGTAATTGAGTTCTTTCTCAGTAGTGTTTAGCAAAATTAATAGATCCCTTAACATATCCCGGGTCTCTCCACCAGCTTTCTATGGGTACAGGGCTTTTTGCTTTTCTCACAGGTAAGTAATGACATCAGTTATCTAAGCAGTGTTTTGTATAAAGTTAACTTCTTTTCCAGGGGACAAGGAGGGATAGCTGTTGTAATGAGCAATGAATATTGAGCTTTTTTAGCTCTGTTTTGATTGGGATTTTTTAATTATGAGAAAGGACTGCTTTTTTTTTCATTTAATTTGCATTTTTGGGCATATCTATGAAGCAGTTGTGATCATCCTTTAGCTATATGTCTTGACTATTATTTACCACTGTGAATAGATTAAACATTTCTATTATCCAAGTATGTTTGCACATTATTTCTTAGGAAAAAATGTATTAGCTCGGTTACCAACCCATGATATAAAACATTCTGGATGTGCCAGTGTGTGCAGTGGAGCTCAGCTGGGCTGTGTGCTCAGCCCCAGCCATGCCATGTGGGCGATGGGTGTCAGAGCACACTCCAGCTAGGTGCCACAACAAGGCTTGCCTAGGCTGCTTCTGCTTCAGGAATGATCTTGCACACTCCCCTTGTGCATTCCACAAAGCAGTACAGGTTTATTCTAACTCAGGACTCTGATTATCCTTCCTCATTAACAAAATGTTCAGCAAAGGAAATTGGTAAAAGCACCTACATTTCCTTCAGGTAATTACACACCCATAGTTGGAGATCGAGTGAGCAGCAAAGGGAGATGAGAGTTTTTTCTCCTAAGTTTGAGGCAACTAAAGATCTTTCCAGCAGTCTGCATAGCTGTTATGGTTTACACAATATTATTTTTTCTGGAAAACAGTTTCCCATCCTGTCCTCTTCCATAATTTACCTGTGCTTTCATATTGTGTTCTGCCCCAAACAGCTGATCACTGCAGACCTGCTGTTGCTGCTGCTACACAGTGCCTGTGTAGACAGGTCATGGAGCTTGGGGTCTTGTGAAGGAGATCAAGCAGTGAACAGATTGCTCTGAAAGGTTTTAGCATCTCTCCATCTTTGGAGATACTGAAACCACAGTTGGATGTGGTCCTCAGCAGTCTGCTCAGATGGCCCTGCTACAGAGCTGGGGGCTTGCACCAGACAACCTCCAGAGCACCATTCCAAATTCATCCTTTCTGTAATTCAAGGATGCAGAAGGGCCATATGACTTGCAAAAGCTTTTTATATAAAGGGTATAAACATATAAAATTATCTATTGTTATTGTTTGGGAGGAAATCATTTTACAGTGAGATCAAATTATTAATCTGCATTACCATTTATAAAGAACTTTATTTTGCTTTATCTCACTGAGTGTCTGTGGGGGGAGTTGTTTGTTCACTTGTTTCTGGGGTTTGGGAGTTTTTTTGTTTGTGGAGCTCTTTGGTGTTGTTTTTGTTGTTTTGTGTTGGGTATTTTTGGTTGTTTCTCTTTTTTTTTTTTGGTGGGGGAAGGTAAAAAATGCACATCTACTTAGCTAATTTTAGGACATACGGTAGCCACAGAAAACTTCAACAACATGCCCTAAAGATTGCCTTGAAAAAAATCCTTATTTCAGATTAATCACAAAAACACTCAGAGAGGAAGAAAGGAGAGTTTCATTTTCCTGTCTTTATGGTGGGTTTTGATCCTTCCTAATCTCTAATATTAAAAATATCTTAATTTTCAATATGTTTATTTTGTCATGGTGGCTGATTTGGCTCTATAAATGTAATGAGTGTTAGGAAGAAGTGGTGATTATTGTGTGGGTGATGGTTTTCCCACATGGAAGTACAGCTGCTGTGTTGCTATTGTCTGGATGTTGGCTCATGTTCTCCTTTCTGTACACAACCCATTGCCTGTTCCTTTCCAAGAGCAACCTTCTGCCATTTACAACAGGAAGTAGCAACAGTTCGAAAACAAAACTGTTGCCTGTATTTTTTGTAGAGGTATCTTAGTTTCAGACAAACTAGCATACTGAATTGTGTATTGGAGTAGGAAAAATAATATTATTTTATCTAAGAATGCAGTGCTTGGCTTGGTGTGCGGCCGCTGTAATTACTTAACAAAGGTATTGATGTGTTTGAATTAGAACTCTGTGCATTTACATCCACAGAATTGTGCATCCACACACATACACACTGAGGCTGTCATAAATTAAAGAAAATGGGGAATTCCTGTCCAGCTCAAATACTCAAACCACATGCCTGTGTTCAAAAATTTGGTGAGCAGAATTTCAGAAGGACTGAAAAATTAATTTGTAATTACACAGTCTATCATTAAATAAGGAAAATTAATTAAATTGTGACAGTAGTTCTTTTCTTGACTATTGAATAAGTTACTTGACATTTGTCAGCAATATTCTTGGCTTTAAATTTGAAGCAATATATAAAATAATGCAGAAAATACTACACTAGGGAACATTCTACCCAGGATTTTCATAAAAGAGAGAAATCTAATATTATACCCTAGTATTAATTAACATTAGATTTATTATCTGAAAGAAGGTATTTAAAATTCTGCAAAATGAGACATTTATCTTTTTACAGTCTCTTTCTCATAATCTTCATTTTCCAAAGGCATTAAGGGACCTTATGTTTGCAAAGTGGAAATTATTAAGGATAATTAAGATGAAAGTTTTATTTGACAGAAGAATTCTCATGATGTTTGGAAAGACTCCATTTAAATCTAATCTCAGTTCACACTGTTGCTTTTTAGAATGAAATGCTGTGCAATGAAACCACAAACAGCCAAGCCAGATTTCAAAACTGCAGAGACATTACTTGTGTCCCTTAAAAAGGAAGAAAAATTAGACCTCCCAACCCCTTGTGGATTTAGTAACTGACAAATGTGTAGAAGATTGAATTAAATTATTATTTTGAGGAAACAGATAGAACTAAATGGGATATACAAAATTACACTAACTTACAAAGAAAAGGTTGCAGACGGCATAGAAAAGATACCAAAACTCGGGTAAAAAATAAACCACTTGAAACAGATGGGGACAGAGATGTTCTGTTGAAGATTTCTTTTGCCAGCCTAAGTTCTTATTCATAGATGAAATATCTCAACTGAAATCTTGTTGAAGTTAACAGGAATTTTGTTGATTTTTAAAATTGGTCTGTAGTGTCCATAAAACATTAATTTGTGACTGGTCAAACTGGTTGTGAATAGTCCAAACTGGGAGGCAGACTGAGGTTCCCATATCCTGGCTATGATGCATTAGAAGCCAAGAGTAACCTCATTTGACTTGAAATTGCTTCCTACTGAGCAAATATTTGATTTTCCATCTAGCAGTGTTCATTTTTCTGAGGTTCTTCAGCTATAACTGGATAGCCAGATCCTGAGTCCAATTGCATTTCCAAGACAGTCAGTTATCTGAGTCAGTGTTTTGCTCCTCTCCTGCTCATTGAAGGGATCCATTTGCAGTGGAACCCAAATGTTACTCTGTTTTCATGCACTACCCCGCTTGTGTTCAGTTTGTGTTTCCTAAAACTTTGAGAACAAATCTGAGACATAACCAGCTCCTATCTGCCTGTTTCCAGTGCAAGAATGACCCTACCACACTGACATCTGCCCCAGGTGCCAGGTGTGCAGCCTGTGGGAAGATGCTGAGCTGCTGGTCTTTCTTTTTTTCCCTGTATGTTCAGTCTAGCTCTAGAAAGACCTAATGTAGTAAATGTTTTCTTTATATGCAATCTTCTGAACATACACTATCTATACTATCTATACTATCTACTACACTGTTTAGTTGGAGCCAGAAATGTATATACAGAATATAGAACTGGAAAAAAAAGAATTGTGTGTGAGGCAGAAGGGTGTTTCTGAGTTTCCATTCAGCCCTTTATGTTTGCCAACATAAATTCTCTGCTCCCAGTTATAAACTCTGGGACAGTAGCATCAGCTACAGTTTCTGTTTGGAGAGACAGAGGGAAGAGAAAGTGTCTTTCTCACAAGCTTTTCCTTTATTGGGATACTGAGATCACCAAGGTTAGACTGCATGGCAGGGCAGCTGGAATGGGCAGTGGATCACCAAGGGGAGAAGTCCCAGAGATGGGATGTCATGGCAGGGGTTGGGAGTGTGGGCTATAAGGGGCTGCTCAGTGGCTTTTATTTAAGCCCAACATCGTCTCTGCTTGGAACTTTATTAACTGAGCTACAACCCTTAGTAGCTGTTTGTAGCTGCTCCCCATTGAATGTGAAAGCTTCCTTTGCATATTCACCCTCTCTCCCCAGTCTTTACTCTTCATATTCAGTTCTTTGATCAGTCATCCACTAAGTTTTTTAAATATTCAGCTTTTTAAAATTACCAACCACTTACATACCTGCTTAATATGTCACTTTACCAGGAAAGTAATAAGAAGATGAAAGGAGGAAAGTGACTTTTGTGTAGAAATATGGCTCAAAGTGCGAGTGGAGAAAAGAATAGTCCTACTTTATTATGTCTTATCATCTCTGAAATTATGTAGTTATTTCTCAGTCAACAAATTAACTGTGATTTTCCATCTGAAAATTATGAATTGGTTTTTGTCTGCCTTTCACTCATCATATCATACTATTACAGCAAACACTGGAGTTCATAATGATATTGTGGAAACTGCTGATCAAAGCTTGTTTACATGGACTGTGTTCACTGATTTGCCAAAGTTGTCTCATACAGATGCACTTTAATAACTATTCTCTGCAAAACTGATTTTTCTAAAAGATTCTTCATTCTGATTACTCTGTAATCTTAGTTATCCTCAAGAGTGTGGAGTTACATACATTTTTGTTTAAAAGTTTGTTCTATGTTATTATGATTCAAAATGTTCCATGAAAGGAAGATATTGAGAAGAAAAAAAACCTTATTCATAAGGAAATATCAATTACAGCTGTAAGTCTAGTTAGTCTGATTAACAACTTATAAAAAGCTCTCAATGAATGGCTCTGAAAATTCTAAAAGGAGGAATTTTAATTCATCAGTAGACATTCAAAGGTAGGAATTAAATATACAGGCTTTTATCCTGACAATGTCTCTATTACAAATAAGTTGTGCGCAAACATAGTTTTAAGATTAATTTTACATTTTAGCATTTACAAACAGGATTTGTATGATTTTGAGAGCTAAGGAACATATTTTCAAAATGTTTGACTATCAAATGGAGTGCTTCTCATCCACCTATCTTTCCTGGGATGTTTTACCTAGAAGCAAGTATTCCCATAAGTAGAAAACTGGTGCCATTGGGATCTAAGTCTTCCTTTGGGATTTATTCCGACATTATAAGCCTCTAGTCAGATTCAAACGTTCAACTTCTTAAAAAAAAATAGTGATAAAAAAGTCCTTTCTCTCCTCATAATAGGAAACTACTTTCAAAATCATACTGTGCAGAACCAAAATTCATCTTAAAACTGTAATTCTCGCCATTCAAATAAGAGCCATAAGGAAAGCAAATACAAAGGAATAAAAGAGTACAGTAAATCAGTTTTTCAAGTTTCATGGTTCTGAATTCTGCACAGTTGGACTCACGGTAACTGAGGTTTCTACTTCATAAATTAAGGAATCTGAAATACATTCAGATTTAAATGTTTAATGTATTTTTTCCTCAGTGTGAGACATGTTGAAGAAAGTGTAGTTTGAAGTCTATGATCTGATCTTTAATTAGTCGTTGATAGGAGCTTTTGCTATTCAGGAGCCATTAATACAGTCAATCTCTCATGTTGTGAAACACACTGACAGCCATGCAAATACAGAAGTGTCTGAATATTATACACAAATGTATTCTTTTTATATTAAGTGAGTCTAGGAAGACAGGAGGCTTTCTATGGGGAATAGATAAATTTAATATTTTGTCCTTGTTATAATAGTTTGCTGCTGACTGAGCAGAGACCAACAGTAGGTCCTGTGGTTCTACCCTAAGAACTAAATGACAAATTTTGATGATGCAGTTAGTGCTGTTCCATCTTACCTCTTCCTCAGGGAAAACAGATACACAGTCAAAAGCATTTTTATATTGGTGCAGCTATAGCTGCATCCATTCTAGCAATTCCATTGTAATAAAAAAAAAAGAAAATAAGAAAAATAAGTACATCATCTTGAATCAACACTACTAGTAGAAAAAGTTTCCATCTTTATGCTTGTTTTTAAGAAAATAGAGAAATGTCACACTGTTGGGTGTAAACTAGAAGAGGGGTTTGTGTTTGATTTGCTGTTAGTTTCCAATAGCATTCCTAAAAAAAAAAATGAGCTTCTAATTAAAGTTTTCTTTCTTGCACTTTATTAACTTAATTTCACATCCAAACAGAGCAATGTGCCAAAGCAGCTGGAGCCTCAGCACAGGTAGAGGAATCTGGGCAGCATTTTCTGTGAAGCCATGAAGGCCTGTCTGGGAATTTACATTTCAGGCAATGAGTTCCAGGAAGGCGTTCCCAAAGCAAATGCCTCTGGCCTGGACCTGGCCTTGCCATTGAAGGGTCAGTGGAGCAATAGCTCCAGCCTTACCAGCAGGCGTCTGTTCCAAACAGTTTGTTTAATTATTATTTGTACTATTGTCCTTCAGAATGAGGGGAGAACTGTGACCTGATGTCTTCCTTCTTATGGATAACTTGCACTGCTGTGCACTGTGAATTAACCTCCTCCCATCCACTGCTTCATCGATACATTTAAATTGAAAACACCCATTTTTAAATACTTTTTGTAGGTTTTTCAATGTATTTTAGAGATCTGAAAATTTCTCTCTCCTTTTTTACTGAAAGGATATGTCTTGTTATTATTAGTAATTATGCAAACAGAGACCAGTATGGAGAAATTTAAAACAATCTCTTTACAAAACAACACACAGATTGTGCCAAGGTAAAAAAGGAAACAAAAATCTAAACTGTTTACTTGTCTGCTTTTATTTTTACTTAGATTGCTTTATTAAGTGCTGATAGTATGTTCTTGTAGTATACAAATCACAAAGGAATGGCGCTTGAAAGTACAAAAAAAAATTTAAAAAAAGTTCAGGGTTTTAACTATGTTTGTAATTCTGCTTTTTAGCTTTAAAAAAAAGAAAATACCATCTTTCACCTTTGCATTGTAGGAAGAAAAAGTCATGTTAATATCAGTAATTATCAAGAAAGGTTATGTAGGTTTGGGTGGTTATGTAGGTTGTCAAAATCCTTTTATCATCCTCCATATAGAACCAGTGGGGACTTCGGTGGGAGGTGAACAGGAGCACTAAGACACATGTGTGTCCTGCAGCACACACAAGTTGTATGCCAAGGAGGTGTTTGTGTCCTGCAGCACACGTTGTGCTCCTGCCGAGGAGGTGTTTCTGTCCCTGTACCTGCCCAAGGATTGCATGTGTGCCTAGAGCAGCTGCAGGACACCATCTAGTGGTGCCGACCCGAGCTAATTACATTCATTTTATCTTTCCTCTTCTCCTTGTAGCTCAGATTTCTTCTCAAAACCACAGCCACCACAAGGGGAAGTTCTGGTCCCTTCCGAACTCTCCAGAGTCTTCCCACACGGAACAACTGAGCATCACATTGACCATGCCTTGAACGATACAGCCATAGCACCCTTCCTTCTTCCACAGAGGCACAGGAAGGTGGTTGGCAATTTTGGGGCTTGGATTATGAGTATGTGTGGTTTTGGGGTATCACATAGGTATTGTGGAAAAATTCCTTACAGTATTTTAAATTCTGGGTGAAACAGATACTGAGTATCTAAAAGTAGGAAAAAAGGTCTCCAATGGCTATTTAGGCATGCACTAATCATACAGTGTTTGCTACAGGTACCACCCATAGTGAAAGAAATCTTTCATGAGATAAATAATATACAAAAATCATTCTAGGCCTGATTAATCTCTTATACTGGTTAAAATACAAAGATTCATTAAGTAGAATTATTTCACATTTGGTATGACTAGGAAGGGAATCTAAAAAGCATTAAAGAAAATTTATTAGACAAAGGCTTTTTTCTTGTCAGAAAGTTGGCAAAATAGGAAACTCTGGATTATACTGGGGTTTGGAGAATTAACAATGTTTTGTTCAAAGGCCTGATAAAGTATTCCTCACAATCCTTCATACCAAAGTCAAAATGTTATTCTCATTGTAATATAGTTTTGCAACATCCTGAACATGTACAGTCAACACCAAAATGTTGTTCAAGCCACAGAATTTTGCAGGATAAGATCTATGACATCTGCAAAGCATGTAAGTGAGGATCTCATTATCACCTTTCATTGCTCAGCAAGGACAGCACCTGATACAGGCAAGACACTTTGAGGAATGGTTAGGTCTGAAAAGCCCTCTGATGGAGGTAACCACATAAAACAAGATTTTCTGGGGACATAAACTTCAAAGGAGAGTTGGTGGGAAGAGATTTAGAGCAGGAAAAAAAAATAGCAGGAAAGAGATTAAGAAAAAAAGGAGGTAACAGGTGACTGCTACTACTGCATGTAGCAGTGGAAGGCAGATAATTTAGGATATGAGCCTAAAGGGAAGTTATGCAGCACTTCAGTGGTGCGGGCAAAGACCTTGCATTTGAAACACTGAAGAACAGGAAATTGCCAAAGGGTTTTAGAAACTTGAGACAGTGGTTTAGCCAGAATAATAACATTATTAACTGACTGAAGAGTTTAAAGTGGCATTTTGAGGACAGGGGGATAGGAGAAGGCTATAATAATTGAGACAAAGTGATAACCTTAGCATGGTATTTTTGCACATAGCTTAGGAACAAAAATAAATCCACCCTAAAGGCATTGATTTTTAAAATTCTCTGTAATTTTTATACTTGAGATAGCATGGATTTTGTTGTCACCTTCCAAACCTTGACAAATTACTTCAGTTTTGCTATAGCACTTTTGTAATTGTTCTACTGGGCTCAGAAAAAGTCTAATTACAAATAAAAACTAACTCCTGAGGTTTGTTCTTTTTTCGTCCTTTTCTTCAGCAAATTATTTTAGAGGCATATTTTGTATGTATATTTGTGTGCATGTATTGTTAATATAAATTTACACTGTGTGTGTATGTACCTGCTCAGCAATAGTATCAGAAGCCAGTAATATTAATGTAAAAAGGAGGTTTAAAATGTGCCAGCAAGTGTACTCTTGTGGCCAATAAGGGCAGTGGGGTGCTGATGTGCATTAGGAAGAGCATTGCCAGCAGGTCAGGGGGTGACCCTGCCCCTCTGCTCAGCCCTGCTGAGGCACATCTGGACAGCTGTGGCCCTTTCTGGGCTCCTCAGCACGGGAGTCACGGAGCTCCCGGAGCGGCTCCATCCAACAGATGATCGAGGGACTGGAGCATCTCTCTTACAAGGAAAGGCTGAGGGGGCCAGGGCTGTTCACCTTTGAGAGGAGATGGCACAGAGGGACCCTCCGCCCTCTCTGTCCCTGTCTGCAGCGAGGGCTCCAGCAGGGACCAGGCTCTGCTCCTGGTGCCCAGCAATGGGACACGAGGAAGGGCAGGAGCTGATGCCCAGGAAGTTCCACCTGGCCATGAGCAAGGACTGCTTTGCTGTGCGGTGCCCCAGCACTGAACAGACCGGCCAGAGGCTGTGGAGCCTCCCTCACTGGGGATGTTCCAGA
>VYZR01054794.1:0-14550 GCA_013400675.1 Oxylabes madagascariensis | reverse complement strand
AGGGGGCCCGGCTGCCAGGGGGCCCGGCTGCCAGGGGGCCCGGCTGCCGGCGGGGCCCGGCCCGGCGCTTCCAGCCCTCCCTCGGTCCGTTGCTCCCCGCCCTGCCAGCGGCTTCGCGCTGCGGCACGGCCGCGGCCTCGGCGGGGCCCGCTCGGGCTTCGCAGGACCGCTCCTAACCCGCCGTGACCCCCGGCTGTCAGGTCCCTCTGCAGCGCCCTGTGCTGGGGGACTCTGCCGGCTCCCCATGTCCCTTAGGCTGCTGTTTCGCTGGCGTGGATTGCAGTTTCCTAGAGTATTGAACTGGTAGCAGCAGGTGTTGCTATGGAACGTGTAAGCCGCCTGTGGAAGAGGAGTTGGCGAACAGGCTCGACTGGTCAGTGTTCCTGTTCGCCGCCACCAGCGGCTCCCTGTTGTCCGGCAGGTTCAGGTGTGGGTGAACGAGGGCTTTGGGTCCGAAGGAGGTCAGGAGTGGCTGTGCTGGGCAGAAATAAGTTCCAGTGTGAACTGACAGCTGTGTTTGCTGGACAAACACGTAATACTGTGTATGCAACACGACTGTTCTCTGGTGCTCCGCTCAAGTAGCTCAGTTTGCTCTCAGCTGTAGGAGTGGTTCCCTTTGATTTGTCGATGTTTCCAGAAAATCTTTAGAAGAGTGCTCTGTTCCAGGCAGATAAAGTTTTCTTCGCGTTGCTTTAGTGTTGTGTTTGATCAAATAACTCTGTTGGTGAGAAGAGAAAAATATGACACATACTGTGGCAGTGGTTAAAATGAGACTTTTTTTGATGAGAATATCTAATGAAGAGAAGGAAAAGGTGCAAAAGCAAAGAACTTAAATGTTACGTTTTTGCTAGTGATAACTTTGGTTTTTTGAGGTCTTTTAAAGTGCTGATTAAGTATCAGACAACTTTACATTTGCTCTGGCTGCTGGCGTGTATTGCATACCTGGAGAATGTGGACATGAAGTTACCCCTGGCAGCAGGTGGCTTTTGGTCCCTGTATGGTGCTATGGATAAGTTAAAAGGCCTTTCCAAGAAGCAATATTTGAAATAGTGTTTCTTGAGAAGTTTGTGCGTTGTTTAGTTGCTGTTTTACTAGAAGGAAAGCACTAGGGAAGGTGGCCGTGGGAGGAGGACAGCTCAGGAGGGTTGCTGTACTTGCTATTCTTAAAGCAGAAGAAATCAGTAGAATGTACTGCTGAGTGGCACACTATCGAACCTCTTCTGGATGAGGTACTGTGAATGTTGGCAGTGTGAAAGGAGAGAGAGGGGGATGGCTTTGAATGTTTTTATTGCCTTTCCGTAAAATGAGGAGAGAGTATTGGGTTATTTTGGGAAGCTGATGGTTTCAGTAGTTACAGCACTGGAGGATACCGTAAGGGTGGGTGCTTTGGGGTAGACACTGAGCCCTGTGTGGGAGTGAATGCCTAACCTGCCTAGAAATTCCGCTTGATGATATCAGGACTTGGCTCTCCCTTGTCTGCTGCAGACATAGTGAGAAGTAAGATAGGCAGTCTGTAAATTTGTTGTTACTTGGTTATTGTGTTCAGTACCGGTTCTAATCGTTCCTGTGATTAGTGATGGGTGGTAAATTACAAGGTGAAGGTACTAGAGAGCACAAGCAGTGGTGGATAAGTTTCCTTTAGAGCTATGGTTTTCCACTTCCACGCTGCACAGGAGTGAATGTGATTAGAAATAAGCTCTTAAAACACCCTAAAAGGCCCCTTAAATAGCCCTTCTCTGGGAAACTTGTACTCTGAGGTTCTGAGTTCTCCACTGTAAACAGTATTTTAACAGGTGTATGAGACTGGAGGCAGTTTAACAGTAAAATTAGGATGATACTATGTATGATTTGTAACTGGCAAGCAACTGGATAAAAGACGTCTGTGCAAGACAATCTGTGGAAGTTACTATTTAGCTTAACTAGAGCTAAAAGAATGTTTTATTTGCTCTTAATAGCATGTAAGTAGGCAAAGCTGGAAGTGTACTGAGATAGATAGCCACTTTCTGAAAGGTGGATCTGGTGACTGAACTGCATCTAACATCAGTTACCAAGAAGTACCATCACTTCTAGAAGAGTTCCCTGTTTCCCTGGGAATAGGTTGGGCTGGTTTTTACCTCCATATGTCATTCTTTGTCCTGCTGACTCCTTTTCTCCCATTTCTGGTTCCGGGATAATGCAGCTTGTATTACCCAGTCATAAAAAACACCAGCCCAAAACAAACAAACTAATCCTGCCCCAATCCCATAATCACTCCAGATTCCAGCTAATTGTCTTCCAACCTGTACCTCAGCTTCCAGCACTTTTCTCTGCTGTCAGAGCTGGAGCACTCAGGTGCTCTGTGTGCGTCAGTTCCTCCACCCTCTGGTTACACCAGAGTTTCCCGAGGAAATGTCTCGTACCTTCCTGGCCCAGTGTCTTCCTGTCTTACTTAGTCTGGCTGCTTTGATGGAAAAGCCTGTGGCACAGCCCTCTGGCATGACTCTGCTTTCCAGACAAGAGATGGGGAAAAGTGAAAACATCTTCTCCCTGCTCTCACAGGGCAGTAGCTGTGCTTTGACTTTCTCTCTTCAGTGGCTCACAGTGATGTGAAACTCTGGCTGCTGAGGAGGAAAAAGTACCTGGAGGAACCTGTTGTTTATTGGAATGTTTGCAGTGGTTTTGGGTGGGGAAATTAATTATTTTTCATCACTTTTCTGAAAGGTACTTCTATTTTTTTGAATGGTTGCCTACTGCTTAGCCGAGAAGGCTATTATTTGGTATTGATGTTTCTTGTAAATATTTAGAATTCCTAGACTTTCTTTGGATAAATTGTCTGGGGTGGTGTTGTAGGTTTTTGTTTNTAGGTAAATTTTTTGGGGGGGTTTTTTTATTTTTTTTTTTTTTGGTTTTTTTTTTTTTTTTTTTTTTTTTTTTTTTTGGTTTGGTTTGTTTGTTTGTTTTCTTTCAATAAGATTAGCATTTATTTTACTTTTAGGAAGATTTTGGTCATAATGTTTCCATTTTCTCTATAAACTAATCAAACCAATGGTGAACAGATGCTGCCTTCCTTACTGTAGTAAAAATGTGGTGTTGACCACAATAGAAACCTGTGCCACTGGCTCTGTCACTCTCACATCACATTAGCTTTCTTGATCCATGTTGTGCAACATTCTATTAAAGAAATTGAATAAAGTGCCTCAAAACCTTAGGTGATGGAGCCGAAAATGGGATATGAAGAAGAAAAGTAGGAGAACTGGAGAGGAAAAAGAGTGGAGGCAATAGGCTGTGCCAGACAAGAGGTGCTATGGATCAGAGTTCTTGAACAAGCAATAGCAAGACTTAAAAAAAAGAGAAAGAAAAGAAAGCAAGGATATGTACAGCAGATAACACTGAAACTCCAAATAATGCTGAAGTCCTTGTTACTGGGCTGCTGATCTAAAGGACAGTAAGCCTTAGTGCTCATAATGAAATCATTAAATAAGCCACAGAGAAACTTCTGTGTTCTAGGGCTTTGTCTATTCCTGGTGGTGTTCCAATGCAGATGAAAACAAAATGACACGTACATGATGCAAACTCAATGAAAGGATCATCTCTGTCACTGGGAATGACAGAGAATTTCTCAAACTGGGACACTTCAGAAATGTGCAAAGTCAACAGTGTCCGTGAGGGACAGCACTTAGCAGGGCCGTAGTTCTGTCTGGTGCTAGACTGAAATGGAGGTGATAACTTTAATATTTACTCGTGTAGAGGATCTTCCTAAACTGTACTGAGCCAAGAGATGATCCTTTTCTCTCTTCTCATTGGCAAAATGAACATGAAATGAAGAATCTTTTCCTAGCAGAAATTAGGCAGAGATTCACCTGCAAAAATAGATGTGTTATTCTTCTAGAGCATATAATATAATAATATAATTGTTGGTCTTACAATGGTACGTGAAGTTTTCTTCTGAAGTTACAGAAAGATAATGCTGACTGCGGAATTAGATCTGAATCCTGTTTATATATTGAGTCCTGTTCATCTATTAAATGCGTGTTCATTCTGTGCACTTTTAGGTGTTAAATCCAAAGGGCCTGAGGACACTTGGAAGACACCAAGAAGTTGAAGCCCTTTATTTGGAATACACGTTATGAACCCTTTCTGGAGCATGTCTACAGGTTCTGTGCGCAAGGTATTTAATGAATGGATGCCTGAGAGGGTTGTCATGCTTGGGAGGGGTGGTAGCAGTGCTGGAAAAAACATCAGGTGATCTGCAAGTAGTGTTTTACTGTGCATTTATCCCCAGGGTTGTGATCACCTTCAGTAAAAGTGTAAGCTGGCTTTGAGCTGTGTTAACCGGAATGTGCCTGTGTATAGAGTCTACTCCAGAATTTGTTGACTTTTTTCATCTGAAGCATTTTTAAATAGGAAATGTGAAACAATTTTGTTCAAGTGGTGGAAACACATTTTTCTTAGGACATTTTAGTGTCTTACATAGTGATTAGCCATAGCACATGCATGAGCTTTGACAAACCTGTGCCTCCATAGTGCTGTTGCTACTTGAGGTTGTAGCAGTAATAAAAGCATGGGAGTTCTGGGGTGAATCACTTCCCAGGTGTTCAGTACCAGGGCAAATTATGTAACATTGATCATGAGGTATTGTTACTAGTCCAGGTTTTGGGCCCTTCAAAACACCATAGCTTAAATCCTTTAGTCACCACACGTAGCCTAAGCACAAGTCTGCAGCCTGCACTTTTGCCTTGGCACTCTATAGAATGGTTTTGGGCTCTGTGAGATGTACAGTGTTTGTTGGCAGTGGTTTGTTTTTTTCTTCCAAGAAAAGGCACCAAAGGCCTGAAAAGGTTCCTATAGTAAAACTGTTTAAACTTGATACAACTGCCAAGTGGTGATTCTTTTACTGTGGGAGTGAGCTATAGGATCAGTTCCAAGTGGAATGTTGATGTCTTCAGCACAGGCAGAAAGTGAAATACATAAAACTTGGGGTTTTCATCTCAGTTTTACTACACTACTTTTAAAGAGTCTTTGAAGTCTACAGTGTAAGGATGCTTGTCAGTAGAAATGATTTATCTTGATGCACTGTGTGCTAGAAATAGATTGACTTGTAAGCTGATGTTGTATACTGTCTGGTTTCAGGTTCTAAATAAATGTAAGCCTCCTTAAGCATTTCTCCTAATCTGCAGCTTTCCTATCCAGCATTGAATACTTTTGTACTTGTAGGTTTTGTTTAGTTGAACAAAACTCTATTTAAAAATAAAATGCCAAGGGACACCCTTCCATGCCCTTCCTCAAGCAATAGATCACCAAGACCTAAGATATGTTTTATTGGCTGAACTTGTAATTACCATAATTTGGTTTAAACCTGTGTTAAAATATGTTCATATGTTAAATGTGTCTGAAATATGGCCTTTGATATCATGGTTCTCCTGTGATTTGACAGAGATCTGACACTGAAGAGAAAACATTGAGTGGAGAGCTGCGAACCAGTCCCCTGCGAGCCTCTGCGAAGAAACAGTTGCCTTCTATCCCAAAGAATGCAGTGCCAATAACCAAGCCTGCTTCACCTGCCACCTCTTCCCAGTCCACAAATGGAACACATGCTTCTTATGGGCCCTTTTATTTGGAGTACTCTCTACTTGCAGAATTGTAGGTTTTCACTTTTTTCATCTTTTTTAGGTTACTGGGCTTATGCTTCAGTGGGGGAAAAGCCCTGCCCGGGGTCTAGTTTCTTGCATGGTGTCTCTGTCATAGTCCTGGAAGGCAGGAAAACATTGTCTGCAGACTTCTTTTTCTGGAGCAGCAGCCTTGATCTCTTGAGACAGAAAGGGAGAAGAAAGATGAGATTTTAAGGGACGTTTTTAGATGTCATTCTCTGAATGATTACATTTCTTAATCTTGAAGTAAACACATTGTGTGTTTAGGTATCCTGACCAGTTATCCTAATGACTTTTTGGTCAAAAATACCAAATATTTGAAACGGGTATTAAAATAGAAACAAGCAGATGTCGAGTGGGAAGATGCTTATGAATATATGGTTCTATTCTAACAGAGTTAGGATGTGGGAGTTTCCTTCAGTTGTCACATGAAACACTTGAACACCGCGTGATGCAGTTGATCAAGTGGATGTTGGGAAGTCTATATTCATTTCTGTGATATTTAATGTGAAACTTATGAGGGAGGAGTTCCATTTCACCCAATCTAGTGATTTGTAGGCTGCTGTGGGAGCATAAAAATCTCTGTCCTCTAAACTTTCTAGTTATATAACTGGTTAGTGTTACAGAGCTGAAGGGACTTCCTCTGTAACAGACATACTGGATTCCCAAGTATGTAGTGCCTTGGAATGAAATCCCTGGAGTCCTTATGCAACACTGAGTCTCAGTTCTTGTGTTTAACTGTTAAATTGAAAGTGAGAACTCTCAAAACATTGATCTCTTTTTCAAGGAATTGACCCTGACTTTTTAATTCAAGAAAGATTTGTTCTTCTGAGTAAATATATTGGTACTATAATGCAAATTCATTATTGAAGAACTAGTAACAAATACTAGAAAAATGGTAAGCAGAGAACTGTTAATGTTTTGCCTTAAGATTGTTGTTTATTTGTGCAAGCATGTAGCGTTCAGTTTAATGGACCCATATGCCAAGTAGCTGGAAAACCTGTGAAGTTAATAATTCGGGGTTTGATTTGTTTTGGCCATTGCCAGTGTAAATTTCACTTGATCTGCAGCATAGTGAACTACTTTTTTAAAACTGCGGCTGAAGTTTGGTCACATTTCAGTGGCAACTACAATAGACACTGAATCTGTGTTCAGAATTACTTAACTGAATTTCTTTTTTCTTCTTACTTTGAAACTGGGGATTCAGTAGAAAATTGTAAATTTCTGTATTATTGTAAATTTCTGACATACTTTAAATACGTCTACTGAGGGAAAAATTTTTCTGCTTCTCTACTTAGTTTTATCAGGAGGAATAGTGTTCTCGGCTAGTAAGTCTTTAAGTGGAGTGGTGTGAAAAGCAGGAGGGAAAGAGCGTGATTTCACTGTATTTGTCACCTCCTTCTGTGAGCAGCCTCGGGAATTGGGAGCGAGTTTGTGGAAGCAGGCCCTGTTGGGCTGTGGGTGGCACATTCTGGGTGTGCTGTGTCACTGTGGTTGTGGAGCTGTCTGAATGCTGACTCTGATTGCAGTACCTTGGTGGTGAAGCAGAAGTTGCCAGGTGTCTACGTGCAGCCCTCGTACCGATCAGCTTTAAGTAAGTTTAAGCTTAACTTCTAAATTGTTTTATAGATGTACATTTTTTAATTCTCTCACTCAAGCAATCTTTCTCACTTGCAGTGTGGTTCGGTGTAATATTCATAAGACATGGGCTCTACCAGGATGGTGTGTTTAAGTTCACTGTCTATATTCCTGACAATTACCCGGATGGAGACTGCCCGGTGAGTGTTGTGTCTTGGCTTTTTCTTCTTTCCTGGTGTTACAAGTATGGCCTTTTGCTAAAGCTGGTGCACCAGTTAGCTTCCCTTCTCCTTGAACTCATTTTGTTCCCTTGATTGGGCTCACTTGCCATGTCTTGTACACATTTGCAAACCACTGTGGAGTAATTACGTTACTCTGATTGCTGAGACTGGTGTGGAGTGAACTTCCTGAGGTCAGATGCATTAGGGTGTCAAGTAATCAACCAGTTCTTTCCCTCCACTCTTGATTTGCTACTTCCTCAGCAGGAACTTAAAATTGAAGCCCTTAAAGAGGTATCAGAATTCTGAGTAGTGATATAATGGAATGTAAAATCCAGACACCTGTGCTGTGCTTGCTATAATACTGCAGGATGTCTTGATTGTCTGTTCTAAATTACAATGAAACAACTGAAAAATTGAGGAGAACATTGAAGCAAAGGGAGAAGGAGATAGGTACTGTGGTGTTATCTTCCATCTCTGCTTTCTCTTTTTCTCTTTAGTGAAAAGTTTCCAAGTTATTAAACCAATTTTAAAATATAAAAAAATACTTTGTGGCATTCAGGCTCTTCAGAGCAGCTTACAACCTCTTGGCCACACTTCTTTAAGAGGAAGATTTGAGGGCAGGTGCACACAACTGCTGTGTTGGGTAGCTGCCCACTCGGTGTCAAGTTTTATGTAAAGCTATATCATCTTTAAAAGAACAGAACTAGTAGGAAACAGTATCTTTTAAAGGTTAGACTTCAGTATCTCTCAGCCAGACAACATTCTTTTACTAGGAGAGGGCTTTAGAACCTTTCTCTTGAAACTCAGTTTTCATTTGGAAGAATGTGTGAGCACGGGAGGAAATGAGCTGTTCAGAGCTGAAGACACCAAGCCGTCACAGCACAGTTTGCTTAAAAGTGTGTAGGGTAAAAAGAAGTATTGATTGTAGCTCAAGTATGTACAAAGCTTTCAGTCACAAATAGCTAAACCAGAAAAACTCCTTTAATCTGTTCTTATCTGATATTATTACCTGTGTTGGCACTAGTGCCTGTGCAGTTAACTGGATTAGTTTCCTGATTTGGTGATAGCATGTGAGAGAGGACAAGACCTTGCATGTTACACAGGTGTGTTGGGTTACAGTTTCACAGCTGGTAGCAATCACTTGTGGTTTTTCCTTTTAATACAGTAACAATTAATTAGTATTTGGAACATTTGATGACCTTCACCCAGTGGTGTTGGCATTAGGATTGAAGTTGTCATAATGAATTTTTTTTCTAACGCAGCGCTTGGTTTTTGACCTGCCAGTCTTCCACCCGCTAGTGGACCCTTTGTCTGGTGAACTGGATGTGAAAAGAGCATTTGCAAAATGGAGGTTAGTGCTGACACATTGATGGATAATTGGAAAAGTTTGTTCTTTTCTTCATCGTGCTTTGTTCTTTTTAGGAGAAATCATAATCACATATGGCAAGTGTTAATGTATGCTCGCAGAGTCTTCTACAAGATTGATACAACCAGTCCTCTGAACCCTGAGGCTGCAGTGCTGTGAGTATCTTCCATGTGTATGGGCATGGCTTCTTAAGAGGTTCTGGCATAGGCTTGAAGAAAGAAGAGGTTTATAAAATTCTGTCTGCTCGTGGTCTCTGCCTCCAGACTTGGTTGTGTTAGGAACCCAAATTGGGGTTTTCCAAGTCTGTGCTTCTAGAGCAAACTTGTGGCTCCTTGCAATTACTTAACACTACTTACTTCTGTCTTACAGGTATGAAAAGGATGTTCAGCTATTCAAAAGTAAAGTGGTAGACAGTGTCAAACTATGCAGTAGTCATTTATTTGATCAGCCCAAAATAGAGGACCCCTATGCAATCATGTGAGTACTCTGATGAAATTCACCCTGTCCCAATGTTTTGAGAGCAAGTTTTGGTGTAGTTGCTGATGGCAACCTTTCTCTGTCAGGCTAACTGGCCTGCTTTTGTTTTAGAAAAAATCTCAAAACAATTACCAAACAAACCTTAGAATAAGCTAAAAGCCCTGAAGCACCCACCTCCCTCAGGTGGAAATGCCCATGAATTAATACTGCTTTCTTGCTTTCCTGAGCTCAGTTTGTATGGCTGTAGCTTTGGTCAGAATTTTAAAATCCTTCTAAAGCTTGCCTGCATGGGGGATGGAGCAGTCAGCTTCATGGTGAATATGAGTGATTTTTCATGTCACATGTGCTGGATTTCCAGTTCTCAGAAATGAAAACCTAAACATTTATTGTTGAAAAGATTGATGACAATATGAATTTAGTTCTTAACTGTATGTTTTAACACCACGTGTAATTTACTTAAAATTCAACAAACTAAACAAAGGAAAATCACTGCTTACTGCTCTCTCTGTGCTGGAGTTTGCAAAAATGCCAAGTAAGAGTTAACTCTACTTTTTCCACAGTTTTTCTCCATGGAATCCAGCTATACACGATGAAGCTAGAGAGAAGATGTTGACTCAGAAGGTACGTGCAAAGTTCACATTTTCACCCTAGGAAGGGTTTATTGCCTGATAGAGAAAGAAAGATTCTCTGTCTGTACTAGAGAGACCTTTTCCCACCCCTCTTTTGGCCCAGCAGGAATGCTGGAACTGCTGTGGTCTCCTAATGAAGCAGTTATGTCACTGCTCTAACTTCAGTGTGTTAAGCAATTAGTCACTTAGCCAGAAAGCTTTGTTACTACAACTCTGGCACACAGCAGGGTTTTTTTGTTTGTGGATGGGAGGGATGCAGAGATTCACTGGCAGCCTGTTAGCTTGTCCTGCCATTGTCATGGCTGTTACCATTTCTGCATTACCTGACAGTCCCCAGTTTCTTCGTTTTCTTCTATTGAGAGATCTTTCATTACTGAGTCAAAGCTTCAGCACTTTATTCTTGCAAAGTTTCTGAAGCAGCACAAGCACAGTCTCTTGCTCACTTCTCTAATGCTGCTGATTTCTGATGAAACAACATCCTTACCAAAAGGTGCTGAGAGTTCCCTGCATCACAGAGTGCTCTTACTGCCGGAGCAAGAATGTGTTAGCTCATAGAGCTTTCACCTGCTGGGTGATAGGATGTGATTTGGGACTCGGACTGTTCGTGTTTTGTTTTTGTAATTACTGCTTTGCACTTGACAAGAGCTGGCGCACAGCAATTCTGAGTCTGTGCTGAGTGGCCTGACGAGTCAATCCACTTGTAGTACAAAGGGATTCTGAAACAGTGGCTGCTGTCGTAGCTGGACTGGCAAGGAAATGCACTCTGAATGTTTTGGTTACTGACTTGGCCTGAAGCTGTGTTCTGGTTTGCTGGGGTTTTGTGTAACGAAAAATTATTTTTTTGTCAGTTCGAACTTGTCTTCCACACTGCAAGCTTTACCTCGTGTTCTTGCATGTCTTCTGGCATGAATGATGTTTTTAAATGGATCTTGAGACAATACACTGCCTGAGCTCAGTGTGGCAGTGCTCCCAGCTGCCAGAGTCACATTAGAGCCTTGGAACACACAGGAAGATATTGGAAAATATTTTGGCCAGATTGATTTCTTGATGTTATTACAAAACTTAGGAAATACTTTCAATACTTTTGTTTCTCCTTCATTTTTCACCTGCTTCTTATCCTTTAAATCAAAGAGAAATAATAAGAGTGCTTGAAATGGAAAGGGTCTGATATTGTCTCAGAGGCTGTTAGCCAACAGTGACCTTTCTTCTGTCCTTTTTGCTTTGGAGATGCTGTTGATTTGCTTTCAGGTGAAAACAAACATCTTCAGTAACTATTGCATGTGTGGTACTTAGTTGCTCCAGCCGTTTGTTGATAGGAGTGGCCCAACTTCTGTGCTGTAGATGTGTCCCAAAGTGTCAGTGTAGCTGAGAACATTCCCTGTAAAAACGAGTTCCCAAATCTTCCTACAGCCCTGGATGCTTGTTTATTACCCCTGAACTCCCATTCCTTGGGAAAGGGTTGGCCATTCAGGAAGGGCAGTGCTGTCCCAGTTCCCTGCTGAGCACTTGGCTCTTCCAAGGTGTGGTTCCTGTGTGCAGCATGGGAGAGGCAGCTGCCACTGCCAGGCTCAGGCTGAACTCATCCCTCGTTTGCTGTTCTCCAGCATGTTCTGGTAGGTCTGTCACACGTTGTCACCTTTGGCACAAAGCATGGGGAAGGGCAGAAGTGCAGGGTCTTCTGCTCCTTAATTTACTTTGTCAAGTGAAAGACTTTCCATGTTACAACCAAGTCTGCTCGTGCAATTATCACTTTATAGAGCTCAGCACACCATTCTAGGTTTGATGCAGTTGTTGTACAGTTCCTGGTATTAAAATAGCCCTGCAAGCTCTTCTGCTGCTTTGGCCAGCTAGAGTAGATGTCTAATTTACTGATCTCTAACTATTTTGAATCTACAGATGCTCCAAGTTGTATCTTTCTTCTTCAATTTGTAGCTTTTTTTTTGTCTTCTAAATTGCAATAGTCAGTTCAAAATGTTTGTTGCACTCTTGGGTAATATGTACTGTTCAAGCATTTAACTATGACAAATGCTCTGGGAAGGGAAGGACAGGACCATCCTTGGAAAGCATTAGGGAACTCCCATATTTAGCAAAGGCATTAATTGCTACTTTGGCACATTAATTTGGGTTCCCAACCACCTGTGGGGTGCTGTGCTCCTCCCCAGCACACCCAGCATGGCCAGGCAGAGCTACAGGTGCAGTGCTGGGGAAGGGTTTGGATTGTCACTGCTTTCTGTAGAGCCAACAAGTGTGGTGAGCAGCAGTGCAGGGGTGCTGGGCTGGGGCCTCCAGGCAAAAGGAGTGTCCCTGAGTCTTTATGGTGGCACAGGGCAGCTGTTACTGAGTTAAGTCCTTAAAACTCCTGTACTGTCAGGGTAGTTCTGCAGATGCCACACACGTGCCCAGAAATTAAACCTATGGCCACCTTACTGTTCCTCTTTGAGGAGAGGAAATGGTGCAAGCCTCTTTTGTGCTTGTATTTGCTAAAGGTAAAATGGATGGAGGGGAAGTTGAGAGGGTTTGGGTATCTAAAAATTGTAACTTCAACTTTGTTCTCCCCAGAAGAAGCCGGAAGATCAGCACTGCAAAAGCATGCACGTCTCTGGCCTGTCCTGGGTGAAGCCTGGCTCAGTGCAGCCCTTCAGCAAAGAAGAGAAGACGATGCCCACTTAGCTGTCCTGGACACTGGTGCACAAAACACTTTCTGGGGGTGGAGGGAATGTAACGGAGGGAGAAACAGCAGAGCAGCAGTTTCCTTCTTGACTACGGATTAGTAAAACGAATGGTAGCAGTGACTCCAGTAAACCTGTTCAATGGATTACTGACTCTTAATGTTTTACATATGCATTAGGTTTTAAAGGCTTGCCTGGAGTTTGGAAGTCTCTCTTGAACACTACAGTACTTCTACCTGAAGACTGTCTAGGGTGGGTAATTCCTCAGGGCTCTGAAATGCCTGGAGGTTTTGGGTTGGTTTTTAAGCTTTTATTTTTTCCCTCCAGGAATAGCAATTTTTTAAGAAGAATCTTAAATTACTGGCGGAAATATTAGTATTGGAAATACGATGCCAGAGTTAAGCTGTGTTCATGTAAACTAATATAGCAGAGTTAAACACTATATTTAATGGTTTTAAATACTTTTGGTTTCTATTGTAAATATGTTAGGATTTGAAATTGTAAATAGATGGTTCATCGACTCCATTTAGCACTTTCCAGAAGTAAAGCTGGGGATGATGTATGATGTATTATTGATTTGTAAATGGATACTGTCACTAAAGCACACATTAGTCTGACAGGGTGAAAGCAGAATGTCAGGCTCGTTAGATTTTTTGTACAGAAACACTAAAATCAAAGGTTTTAATGGTGGTCTCTTGAACTAATAAAGTCTTAGAGGGTTTTAGATTCCCTAGGTGTCTGGGGCATTTCTTAGGATAGCTTGACTAATGTGTGTTAATAGTGACATCTTAAAATAAAAAGAATCCGTGCTCTAGCTTTTGTCCCTTTTAGTCTGTGCTGTGGACACTCAGTGAAGAGTGGGAGCACCTGGCTGCACAGGCACTTGTCTGCACGGGTGTTTGGGATGCTCATGGGTGCCAGGAGCAGCTCTGTACAGAAGGTACTTGTGTTCACTCACAGGAAAACCTCTTCAAAGCTCAAGTGAGCTTGGGACAGACTCTTCCTAAAGCCACAGCCTGCTGTGATGCCTTTTTGTGCCTCCCAGGAAATGTCCTATCAAAACCTGTAGTGTTAACCCCTTAGAGCTGGGCTGCTTTTCCTTTGACTCCCTTTGCCTGTACTGCTGGCATTGGTGCCAACCAACTGCCTTGGAACAGCCTGCAGTGATTCATGGTGTTTTGGGAGGGTGGGCACTGATGTGGGGTTTGTGCTGAGTGTTTTTTTGTTTTATCTGACATGTTAAATGCACTTGTCATTTTCACACTGTTGTCTTCGAGAACAACTTCTTGGCTTCTAAGGAAATAGACAAAGAGTTTCCCAGTAGTGTCATGCACTCAACGACAGGAAAACCCGATGGCTTTGTGGCACTTGCCACTGTCAGTGTTCTGAGTGGCATTAACGTCCCAATGGCCTCAGTATTCTGGGCACCTGGCAGCTTATGAGGAATTGAAAGTGCCTCGGAATTGCCATGTGCCTGATCAGATTTGCAGTAGAGGAACAGGAATGGAGGAACTGATTTGAAGGTGAGTTTGTATTGCCTGGAAAAGTGCTGCTGTGTGCCTTTCAAAGACAGGATGTGGGAAATGTTTGAGGGTGTGTGTACTGGCCTGGAGTGTTGCCAGTAAAATACTGTGAAATAAGTTCTGTTGCTGCTGTTTTCTTTTATTGGGAAGGCTGAAACTGAAATTGAAATGCTTCAGAGTTATCATGGGCAAGGTTTTAGTTAAAGGACTCGTGGTGTGAGGCAGATGATGGGCCTGGCCTTGTGCTGAGCACAGGGGCAGGCCTGCAGCTAAACCAGACTGTGGCAGCTCCTCTTTATTCAGTTTTATGAGTATTCAGAAGCCTCTGTTATAAATCACTGATTTGCACATTTCCTGAGGCACTTAGGTGAAGGACTGGTGTAGAAGTTAAATCCCTTCTAATCTTGGTCCACTCTTTGGTCTGTGCTGCAGGGCAGCCCCAGCTGTGCCAGTGCTGCTG
>VYZR01054793.1:0-10404 GCA_013400675.1 Oxylabes madagascariensis | reverse complement strand
GGCTCCCCCAAAATAAAATAAAAAAAAAAAAAAAAAAAAAACAACTAAAAAGACATCTGCATAAATCTGCCTCGTCACAAGATGGATTTTAAAAAAAACAGACATTTTTTAGTGCATCTGTTCAAAGGGAAATTAATACAACTCTCACACTTCAGATGAGTTTGTTGTTGTAAATAAAAGGGAAAGTTCAGCCAAATGTTTACTTTCAGCCTGGGAATCCCATACCAAACGCACCAAAAAAATAAAACCAGAACTAATGACAACATTCAAATATTGTTTTGTTGAATTCCTTTTATTATTTTGTAGGAAACCACAACCTGTTCTATTTACATTAAAAAAGGCAACTAAAAAGACATACAAACTGCACAAATCTGCTACATCACAAGATGGATTAAAAAAAAAATAGACATTTTTTAGTGTATCTGGTCAAAGGGAAATTAACACAACTCTCGCACTTCAGATGAGTTTGTTGCCGCAAATAAAAGGGAAAGTTCAGACAAATGATTACTTCCAGTCTGGGAATCCCACGCCAAACTTTTCCTGTCCTACCTTGCCAGCTGAGGCAGTCTCAGGGTGGAGGCATCTTCATCACACCTGCCTCACTTGCATGCAGCCTGGAAATCTCCAAATCCCGCAGCTTCCCAGGCTGCCCAATTCCACTGCAAATCCTAAAATTCCCCACCCACCTCTGGGGCAGAGTTTCAGGGACCAAGGGCTGCAGGCAGTGAGAGCCTTCTTGACTTAATTATTTTGAACTCTCCATATTCATTACTCTAATCAGCTCTTGATGTATCTCCTATGAATCCCAAATTTCCAGAGCAGGCAGATGCAGGAGTGAAAGATGGGGCTGGATTTAAGGGTGGAGGGGTGCTGACATGACGCTGTCATGTGCTAGTGCTAAGCTTTTGTTAGAAGAGACTTAGAGATCATCCCATTCCAGCCCTTCCCATGGGCAGGGATGTCGTTGTAGGACACGAGGAAAAGATGCCAGGCTCCAAATATTTCAGAAGGCAAAGAGCGTAGAAAAAAGGCTTTATTGTCTAATTCTTACTACTTTTTATAAGGTGTTCTGATACAGACTTAATATGATTGGTGAAAAGGAATGACACCTCTCTAATCCCATTTTTTAAACTAGAGAAAGAGCTAAAAGGTTTTCTTTTGGTAACTAGAAAGGCAAAACACCACCCAGACAAAGATTGTTTTGAGAAAGGATAGTTGTTTGCCAAGATTGTTTTGAGAGGAAGCTCCTCAAGAATGAGGAATTTTCCTTTGGGAAAAAGGTTAGCAGCTGCTAGCAGGATAAAATCTCTCAGACCCAGAAATATCAGGCCCACACAGGGACATCTTCCTCTATCCCAGGCTGCTCCGGACGCTGTCCAACCTGGCCTTGGATACCTTCAGGGGTGGGGCAGCCACAGCTTCTCTGAGAATTCCATTCCAGCCCCTCACCACCCTCACAAGGAAGGATTCCTTCCCAATATCTCATTTAACCTTACCCTATTCCTGTTTAAAGCCATTCCCCCTTGTCCTGTCCCTCCATCCCTTGTCCCAAGTCCCTCTCCAGCTCTCCTGGAGCCCCTTCAGGCACTGGAAGGGGCTCTGAGCTCTCCCTGAATTCTTGGCTTCTCCAGGCTGGGCATTCCCAGCTCTCCCAGCCCGGCTCCAGAGCAGAGGGGCTCCATCCCTTGGAGCATCTCCATGGCCTCCTCTGGACCTGCTCCAGCAGCTCCAGGGTCATGGATGAGAGGCACTCACGGAAGCAGCAAGGATGGGTTACTCTGAGCACCGAACTGCTGCTGGGAAGATGCCAGGGATTAAATCACCATGAATTTCACCTCTGGGACATCACAGACCCCACCCGTCCCTCACAGAAACCAAAATTCTCTGGAGCTGAGATTCTTGCATCGGGAAGGGAGGAATTAAGCAGGTATCCCTGCTCTTCTCCATCTCCTCCATCGATGAGGAATGTCTTTAGAAGTTAAAGAGAATGCTGGAAAGGCAAAGTAAAAAATAAAGAATGGCAAGCCCGACTCTGGCCTATCCCTGTGAATAACAAGTCAGGAATCCAACCCTGCAGCTCTTTTAGAGCCATTTTCACTGAGGCACCACTCATTAGCTCATTAGTCACAGCAGCCTTACTCCTCCTAGTTGATTTTACTGCAATCCCCTACAATGTATGGCCAGGATCCAGTGCGTCTTTGCCTGGCTTAAAAACCATTACATTGGCACAGCTTTGGAGACGCCTCATCCCTCTCCCAAGCCTCTGGAGCGTGTAAAGGTCAGGCGATTCCCAAAACTGAGCTTCTGGAAGGTGCCCTCAGGGAAAGGACGTGTGTCCCCTCGGTGGGACAAGCCATAGGCTCAAAGGACGCAGATGAGCAGAGAGTTGTGGCCTTCACACCTGGGAGCAGGAGGGTTTGACACAGGCTGGAGCTGCAGAGGGGTGCAGGAGGTTTGGCAGCTCACTCCACACTGGTTTCCACCTCGGCGCTGAACTGGGACAAAGAATGGTTTGGAATGGAAGGGATCTTCAGGATTATCTCATTCCAGCCCCCTGCCATGGACAGGGACACCTTCCACTGTCCCAGGTTGCTCCAAGCCCCGTCCAACCTGGCCTTGACGGGATAGGGCAGCCACAGCTGCTCTGGGAATTCCAGGGCCTCTCCACCCTCACAAGGAGGAATTCCTTCCCAATATCCCATCTATCCCTGCCCTCTGCCAGCAGGAAGCCATTCCCTGTGTCCTGTCCCTCCATCCCTTGTCCCAAGTCCCTCTCCAGCTCTCCTGGAGCCCCCTCAGGCACTGGAAGGGGCTCTAAGCTGTCCCTGGATCCTTCCCTTCTCCAGGTTGGACATTCCCAGCTCTCCCAGCCTGGCTCCAGAGCAGAGGGGCTCCTTGGAGCATCGTCTGTGTCTCCTCTGGACTTGCTCCAGCAACTCCAGGTCCTTGTGCTGAGGTCCTCAGAGCTGGATACAGAACTCCGGGTGAGATCTAGAGGGAGTGGAGCAGAGGGAGGGAATCCCATCCCTGGACCTGCTGGTCTCATTCCTTTGGATGCATCCCAGGGTTCTGTTGTCCCCTGTCCCCTAGAGAGGCCTGAGAGAATGTGATTAAAGCCAGGCCCAGGGCACACAGGTCAGAACCTCCCCACAAAGAGTTCCTTAGCTCTGCTGCTCATCCCAGATTCCCACCAGACTTCGCCTTGTCCCCTTCTCTGCCCCAGCCATGTGCTGTGAGCTGCTCCTGGAGCTCAAAGACGCTTTGGATGTTCCCCAGGACGAGAAGGCAGGAACAAGATGATTTATTTTTATTAGGAGTCCTGTTCCCTCCAGGTAATAATTCACGTGCCTCTTTTTTTTTTTTTTTTTTTTTCCCAACCTGTTTTTCTCCCTCTCTGAATTCCATGCAGGTACCTCTTACCTCCAGATTATTATTTAGATTAACCTCTGTGTAGCTCTTAACTCTGTCTGGGTGAGACCTTCACGTCCATCACTTCCCTGGCCAGTGGCCAGCACACAGATACAGCCATCCCACGGGGGAATCTTAGAGGAGTTAATAATTCCTAAAGTGTGTTTATGATGTGCTTAGAAAGGATTGATCATATATTTATAACTAGTGGGAATTTTAATTCCTTCCCTACCAGTTCTTTTCTCGCTCTCTTTTGTTCTTTTTGCTTCTAAGCTGAGAAATTCTCCCTTCCCATCAGCTCCGACTGAGGCAGCAATCACTTACTTGGAGATGATTCGCTCCATCCAGCCTTCCCAAGGCATTGTTAATGATGCAGAAATGCAAATCACTCGTTCAGTGTAGCTGTCACCTGCCTTAATTACCCCCTGCCTTCATTCCAGACTTAATCCAAGGGACAGGAGATACTTTCCGACCTGAGTCGCTTCTCGCTGACCCAGAAGGGAAGAACAAGGACAACACGTGTAAAACACTAAATAACCCAACTGAAAAGTACCAGCTTTGCCTCCAGGCCCTTTTCATCTCCCTCTAATCCTGCAGAGCTTGCCACTGGAGCTGGGAATATTCATGGTTTTGGCTGCTGGGAGCTGCCCAAACCAGTGTAAAACTTCAATGAAGATTCCGCTGCCCAGGTGAGAGGCTCAGGGCGCCCTGCACCAGAAAACCAGCCCAGGTATGGCCTCCAGATGCTGGAAGATTTCGGGAAGATGTTTCTGAGCCCAAAACTTGTGGCTCCCAGAGCATTTCTCCCTGGGAAAGGTGAGGAAAACAACACCTTTCCTATGAGGAAAGGCTGAATTGGGATTTTTCTGCCTGGAAAAGGCTCTGAGGAGACCTTGGAGCCCCTTCCAAGGTGTCTAAAGGAGCTCCAGGAGAGCTGGAGAGGGACTTTGGAGAAGGGCCTGGAGTGGCAGGACAAGAGGGAATGGCTCCACAACAAAAGAAGGCAGTTGGGAAGGTGAGGCTTGTTCCAGATGTCTGGAAAAGGCCTTATCTACTCCCATCTGATCAGGCTGTTATCAGATACCCACAACACCACCACCTGTCCTGATCTACCCCCTCTCCCTGCCCAACCAGAGCCCAGCCACAGCAGAACTCAATTCTGTGAGCTATCCCACCATGTTTCTGTGATCCCAGCATTTCATGTGGTTTGGAACATGGATTTAACCCCAGGCAAGACGGGGAGTTACGAGACAGATGGATTTTTTTCAGCCTGGAAAACAGGCTGGGAAGGGAGGGCTCAGGGGGGCCCATAGCATCTGCCATGGAAAAGGGTCAAAGAGAGGTCTGGGATGGATTTATTCCTCGTCCACAGGTTCCAAAGGAAGTCCTTTCTCCGTCATGTCCCTCAGGAGAAGGGGCTTGTGGTCCTGGCATGGCAACACTCCCATCCCAGTCCATCCCAAGGGAACGCACTGGCAGAACTGGGACCTGCCGTTGCCACCTCCTGACAAGAGGAGAAAATGCAAATCCCTCCTCCCAGCCCATTTCTCAAGGAAGGAAGGACTTTTCAGGATAATTTCGGTATTTTTAAATTTTCACTGTTCCCAGAATCTGTGGTTTGTCATCACGTGGTTCCAACCAGCTTGAGGACAAAAAACCTCCAGGTGAAAATAAAACAAGGAGAAAAATTCAGTTTATCTAAATTGCTTTGAACAACCCAGGAGTTGAATTCCAACAAGAGCTGTTGGAATTCCACCTTATCCTAATAAAGTACCTGAGTGGTCACACACGAGGTGCCACCATCCTTTATCTACCGAGTGAATTGAGCTTGAAAAATTTTTTTGGCATCTTTCCTGTCATACTTTGGTACCAAATGGGTGCTGCTGCCCCTGGAACCAGCAGGTTTTACTGGTCTGAGCTCAGGTGCAAAACTCAGCCTCCGGAGCAGCAACGGGTGATTGCACCGCCACAATCTGAGCAATGAGAGACGGAATCCGAGCCAGGAGCACTTGGCACCCGCGGAAAACACCTGGTTTTGCTCTGGGTGACAAAGTGTGAAAAGAATCCGTGTGAAATTCAACCCACCCGGTTGCTGGTGTTAATTGGAGCGGAGCAGAGAGCGCGGAGCCGCTCACACCTCTGCCCCCATGAGTTTGGTGCTGGTTTTGTTATATTTCTGTGCAGCTTCAACTCCCACGCAAAAAATAAGTTATTAATGTCAGCTCAGGTGGCCAAGTGTTCCCTGTATCCCAGGAAAGGTCGCGTCATGGAGACCCAGGCACGTTGTGCAACTTCTGGAGAAGTTTCTGAACTCTCGGAAGGTTCTGAAATCTCTTTTTTCTTGGGAGATGATAAGCGGGAAGGTTGGAAGGTGTTCCCGCAGTCGCATAAAGCACCTCCCATCTTTCCAGCCTCCTCCCGCCTTTCCAGCCTCCTGCAGAGTCGAGGTGCCATCCCACACCCTTGCCCCCAGGATCTCTCAAAATCCATGGAATGGGGAGAAAAGAAAGCAGGAGGAAAGGAGGTGGAGATGGTCAGCACTGGCAGGAAGATGGAGATCTTGATTCAGGTTGTTTTGTTTTTTTTTTGGTCTTCCTTTTGCACCACTCCAATTTTAAATCCTAAATACCCTTCCTTCACGCCTTTCTTGACTCCTCCATGTCAAAACTCTCAAATGAATCAGCCTTTTAGAGACTCCTATTCAGTTCCAGACCTTTTTCTCCCCCAAAACCTGAATTTGCCCCGGATAGAGAGGAGCCCTGTCCAGAGAGACAGCAAAGGGTAGGATATAACCCCTCTACTCTGCCCTCTGGAGATCCCATCAGGAATACTGTATCCAGGTCTGGAGTCCTAAGCACATGNTGAGGGAACAGCAGGAGCTGGGACATGGGTGACAATGTGAGGAGATATTGGAACGCCAGGCAGGAGGGGCGTGCAGGCTTCTTCTGTGACCCCTGGCTGTGCAATGTCCCCCCAGTCCCCAAAATATTCCCTGTCACCACTGGAGCCCTCCCATCCCAAAAAACACTTGCAAATCAGGCTGCAAAATATGGATTGCAGTGGAAACTGTAGTCCACTAGTCCACAGTCTGGAATTATCCAGAGGAAATGATTGAAACTCCCGAGCCCATCGCTGTTATTTCACATTTGTCTTGCATTCCCCAAGGAATATAATCCCCTTCTCCTGTGGGATCCAGCTGGGATCCCCACAAAATCTTTAACCAAAAATCAGAATGACGTAACTTTGCTGAATGCTGGGAGAGCGGGGGGGAAATCTCCAGAGCTCCCAGCCCTGTGCCCGTGTGTCCGTGTGTCCGTGTGTCCGTGTGTGCCTCTGTCCAGAGGCAGGAGCGGGGTTGGATCCCTGGGAGTGCAGGAAGGGGAGCAGCTGCCCACGGACACCCACACAGGGCCCTTTCTGTGCCCGAAATAGCCGCCCTCTCCCCCAAGGAAGAACGCAGGCTCCAAGGCCAAATCCCATCTCCATTCCCAGCAGGGTCACAGGCAAGTCAAGGATATTTATGAGCTATTGAAGGCGAAGACAATCCCTGTTCTTCATCCATCCCCAGGAAGAGATTCCAATGGCCTTGAGATGAAATGTAGGAATTTAACCCTCCTTTAGTCCCTAAATTTGTTCTGTCCTTTCATCCAGCCCACAACCCGCAGCCCTGAGCTTGGAATGTAATCCAGGCATTTTCCTTCCACACTAAACAAGAGTTATTATCTGGAATATCTGCAGAACCACCCAAAAAACCTTCTTCCAAGTGTATATTTTTTTTATTAATTCCATATGTTTTTTATTAGAGTATAAGAAACAAGATGGAACATACACTTCACTTATACTTCGGTTAATATATTTAAAGGGATGGATGCTTCCTTATCTCGCTTATCCCATTACAATAAAGATAATACACAGTTACAAATCTCACAGATAGGGATTAGTAAAATCAACATTTCAGGGAAACCACCTCGGATCATCCAAGAAAGCTGGAATAAAACGTGCCAACATTTTTTTTTTTTTGTCTGCAACATTTTATTGGCTTCATATATTTTCATTTGATGAAACACAAGGATTAGGGCTGGGAAAAAGTGCTCCCACTGAAAATGTTGGACTTGGGAAGCCTCTTAAGCCTTTTATTTCTCAATTTTCATGATCAGAGCAAAGCTGGACGAATTAAAACCTTCAACCTGTCTCTGCTGATGATGACTCTCTGCTTTGGGTGTAATTATTCGGTTTGAGGCAGCTCATCCGCCTTGATTTCAGAGATTTGAACTTTGAAGTTCCTCCACCAAGTCTGGCAAAAGCCAGTAGGTGGCAGGACCAACCCAGGGCTTCGCTTCCCTGGGCACCACGGGCATTCCCGAAATGCAAAACTGGGCATTTCTGTTCCCATTCCCGTTCAACAGCCTCAGAGAGGAATGAAATTACTCCTTCAGGATCAAGGATCCGGAGCCACCTTCATCCCAAACAGCTGAGACCAACCGGAGCAAGGGAAAGGGCCCTAAACCTCCAGGCACCCAGATGTGCACCACATCTGCTTTTTCCAGAGGGCATGGATCCTAAAACTCATCCCGTGGACACACAGACACCCCCACCAGAGCTTCCCACAAGAGAGGTGGGACCACAGCCTCTTTTTTCCATGCCAAACAGAGTCCCTGGGAGACAAATCCCTTCAAAAAAATCCCAACTTGAGCAATCAACACCAGTCCAGGACATCCTTGGAGAAGCAAAGTGGGTCCTTGGAGTAATAATCAAGCAACTGATCCTTTGTTCTGTAGGAGCAAGGAAGTCATGTCCGGTTTCGGGTTTCCAAAAGAAACTTCGCCCTTAAAAAAATAAAAAACCAAAACAATTCTCGAAACCAGTTGGAAGACCTGTGCTCGTTTCAAAGTCCTTCTCTCGGGGCAAACAGCAAACCCCCAGATCCTGGGTGGGAAGCGCTGATGCCACACTGGGGATTTTGAGCACTTTTGGACAATCCACTAAAATTCGAGCCCTTGGTGGGGTAGTGGGAGATGGCAGCAGCTGCTGGTGAATTACAGCCGTTTCCAGGATGGAAGCACTGAAAGCATTTTCTCAGGAACACGCTCCAAAGCGGGCAGGTATTTCACTTTAGCTCTGCATTTTCAGTAAAAACTCTTCCACGATATTTTATGCTTCTAGGGAGCCAAACCTCCTCTCCTCATAACCTCTTGTCTTGTCAGAACAGGCGAATATCTGAGTTTTCTGCTCAGATTCTGATCTCTTAATTCCACAGTCCACAGAAATACACCCAAAGCACTTCAGGGCTGTCCCACCACGGCCCTCAAATTCCAAACCCAGCATTTGGTTTAGCAACCCACCAGCCTGAACACTTCATAAATCCCATGCTTTTCCTACTTATTGTCTCATTATTAATGGTTTTAATTACCTCACCTGCCCATTTTCAGGCCTGGGTTCTACAACAGAGGAGGTTCTCACCAGATTTGTCATTCTGGGGATTTGGGGGCAGAAAATAAACCTAGAGTAGGACCAGGAATAGTGAGAGTTGGCATGAGTGATGAGAAAGTGCTTCGGATTCAACTGTGACAAGCTGTCACCCCCTCCCTCTCTCAAACACACATGGATCTATCCAAGAGATCTTTGCCAGGAAATGAAATACTGAAAATATCCCTTTTTCCATATTCTAGATTAGAGTACATGGGAAGGAAGAGACAAAAAGAGAGCGAGGAAGAAAATTTCCATGTGAAATTTACCCAACCAACCCTCAGCTCAGCCCCCTGGCAATTCCATGAATAAAATTTGTTATTTATTGGGATAAGCAGCCTCTGGATGCTCCTCCCATGAGCCTTTGTTCCCTGGCACTACCAAATCCTTGGCACCAGCTGAGGAACCCCGAGAAAGGAAGGAGATGGCCCCTGGAGGAGACAACCAGGGCCCTTGGAGGAGACAACCAGGTCTTCAGCCCATGGGGTTGTCCAGTGTGGCATCACCAGGATCCTCATAAAATCATGGATGCACATCAGGACACAGCTGATGGCTCTGAAGTTCAGCTCTTTGCTAAAGGTAATCGAGTCCCAAACCAACCCCAAAACCTTTTTCCAGGTGGCCAGAAAAGACAGAGCCCCCTAAATTCAATGTAGAGCGCTCTGGGTGCTGCCTCGGTGTCACAGCAAGTGCTGAGGGACAAACGAACCCAAAACACGAGATTTTGAACCCTTTTGGGAGGAAGGCTGAGGCACAGGGAAGCTGGGGAGTATTCACCTCAGTTTAGGAAGTTTTTCCCCAATTTTCCCTGTGCTCCACGTGCATAGCAGAGGTTTGTGGGGCACCTCAGGCCCCAAGGTCGCAGGAGGATGCATTATCCAAAGGAAGGCACATCCAAGGACCAACACAAGTGATGCATTCTTCCCAAACTAACCACTAAATTGCAGATCACATCCCACTGACCCACCCCTCCTGTTGGAAAAGCTGTCATTAACATCTGTGTCACTTCAATTAAAAGAGGGGGAGAAGGGAGGGGGGAAAAAACACAAAACCAGTTCTGTTACCAATATTTCTGTACAGCTGCAACCACCTTTCATTTATCACTCCTTGAAGAGGGGACAGAGGTGGAACTGAAGGTTTGTGAAGCTTTTGTTTGGGTTTTGACACAGGATAGGAGAAGCAGGTACAAGGCATGGCGAAAATGTGCCAACACCTGGGTTTTGCTGCTAGAAATAGAAAAAAGCCCAGTGCACCTCTGATCAATCAGTGGAAGTGACAAAAAGCTTGAAGTTGGCGGTTTAAGGCTGAATTTTGGCTTGGTTTGTGTCGAGCAGGTCCACAGGCAAGCAGAGTAGGCAGGACTGACGACACAGAGAGGGCAGGAGGACACATCTCCCACGGGACCGCTGAGAACTTCTAGGAAAAACCTTGCCAAAACACTTGGGCAGATCCTGGGAGCTGAGGGACAGCAGACGTGGAAGGTTGGGTGGTGAAGTCACCTCTAGTAGTCCATGGGCGCCATCAGGCATT
>VYZR01054779.1:39507-70508 GCA_013400675.1 Oxylabes madagascariensis | reverse complement strand
GAGTGCTCAGCGGTGTGGCAGGGCCTGCAGGCAGTACTGGTGCAGGCTGAGCAGGGCAGACACAGCCTGTGGGGTGAGTGCAGCCCTCCAACAGGTCTCCAACACATCCTTCCCTCAGAAACACTGCAAGAAATCCTGTTTCTTCTCCGATTTGCCCCATGCCTTGAACTCATCTCTGTAATTTCAGCCAATCCCCACATTTTCTCACTCTAATTTTTCCCACAAGCCGTCCATTTTCAACTACTTTTTAATTGCTGCCCTTCCTTCTTTACATTCCTGTCATTCTGCAGGGTCAGCACTTCTCACACTTCCATGCTGGCCCACACTCTCCCAATCCCACTCTGCTTTTCAGAGGGCATGAAAAAATACCCTCCAGACAGTATTTTATTTCAAAAGGTTTTTGTGAAGAACAGTTACCACCTTTGACTTGGTTGGTAGCACTAGCTGGTCTAGAGGGACAGAGAAGGTGGGTGAATGGAGGGGGGCGGTCTCCCTTTCCTCTTGAGGAGCTGTGTTTCTGTATCTTTATCTGTTGGAAAAAATAATTATAGCAGCTGCTGAAGCTGACTAGTTCTTCCTACTGGGAATCATCCTAAAAACCAGCAGCCCTCAGGAACTGGTTGCTGATTTTCTCCCTGTAATGTCCGTAGCAAAGGCTTGTATTTCTTTTTCTTGAGAAAGATAAACCACTCAATTAGAAAAAAGTTGTCCAGATAAACTTCCTAATACAAATTCTTAACTCCACATCTCAAAGGCTGAAAACAGTGTCTTGTCTGTCCTAAGGTGGTTTCCTAGTCATATGTGCAAGCCTTGGGCAATCATAAGCCAAAACAGACCTCACTGACAAACTCGAGACAGCACACCCACAACCACAGCTTGGCTCCTTTCCCTCTCCTAACTCATGAATCGCCCACAAATTCCGACATTTTAATAGCAGTGCGTGAAGAGCTGTTGTTATTTGCCTCTTTGCTCTTTGTACCTCCGGGATTCATGTTGCAATCTGAAAGACTTGAAAAACAAAACCATTCAAATCAGTAGTTTTATGCAGACACCCAAAATCACAAGGCTTGTGAAGAAAATGACAAGAACCAGCTGTGCTGGCACTCATTTGCCAGCAGCGAGGTGGGGGTGGAGACAGGAGACCACAGAAATCAAGTTTCAAAACCTCACAATTTCCTTTTCCTGTCACAGGCTCTTTCTCATCTGCCGTGCGTAACCCGCTCCGGCAGGGAATGACCACAAGCACAGTTTCTGCCCAAAGAACACAGAGTATGTGGATGTACAAAACAGTGTCCAGCAAAGCACAGAGCCGACGGTCCCTGCAGGAGCTGCCTGAGCTGTCTCGGGGTAGCTGGGGCTGGTCCCCAGCACTGACACGGCCCCAGGGTTCTTGAGCTGCACCCAGGCAAATGCCACCCTCCTTCTGCCCTGTTCCTGTATTACACTTCCAGTAGACAGTGACACAGCCAACTGATGGAGCAGAAGTAGACACTCCAATAGTCATTACCAAAACTACAGGAGGTTAATTAGTTTTACTGAATAATTACTCAAATGCTTGCAATGAACTGTACCTGAAATCCAAAGCTGTGTGCTTGTTTACCTGCATGGAGATCCTCTGTATCTCCTGGTAGTGAAACTGATCTCATTTGAGGCACAGACCTATCTGTGATGTAATTATGTCTGCAGTGATGTATGGCACAGCCCCAGCCCCTGGAATGCAGGTCTGACTCTCTTCAGTCTGCAGCTTACAAACAGCAAACTGCACTTGAAATCCAGCTGGGAGAGGGAAGAGAGCAGAGGTAAACGTTGTGACAGTGTTGGCACAAGAAAAGAGGGGAAAAACTGACCAGGAATGTATTTAGGCTATAAATTAGAATACCTTTAGTGATGCATGCTATTGCAATTCATTAAAGGATTACTGCCCCCAGCTGCCAAATCACATGTTAAAGCCAACTGCTCTCCATTTCACTTCAAATTAAAATGCAGGGCAGCCACAGTGACGTCCAAGAAGTTCACTTATGTGACCTGGGAGCGGTCGATTACTGGGCTCTGGTAAACAGTCTCAGTTTGAATTTCCAGAGCTTATGTGGAGACATCCTTACAAGGCTGGTGATCACTACACCCATGAGGTTCTGGAAAATGCAGAAGGCTAACGTTCTTTGAGACAAAACTCACAGCATTTATGAAAAGCATTATAGGAACCTTGTACTTGTGATGTTGTCCTGGTGAGTCCTTTGATCCTATTCAGATAGATTGGGGAAATCTCAAAGGCAAATAGCTCAGGCACATGGTGTGTTTCTTGTAGGCATGCTATAACCTGCTGCTTTTGTACCAAACAGCACAGTAATATTCCATGGGAAGTTGTTTACAAGCAATCACTTAAGAAAAATGTACCAATCTAATGTCAAACCACTTTAAAGAGAGCTAATATCAGCTTACAAGGATCTTTCTTAGAAGACCACCTCCACAGAGCAGTGTTTTGTTTGCCTGGTCCTTGTGATGTCACTGTGGGCAGGCTTTATACATACATAAACCTGCCACAATCACTGATTCATGTACTTTCAGCAACCTTCTTTATGTACCAAACCTCTTGTTGTATCTAAATATGTCCAGGAGATGTGTATGTGAGACAGAGTTACAGAATTGGCAACAGAATCCTGTCCAGATTATACCTTCATAATTGTCAGAGATCAGTAGGAAGACCACGTACTGTTAACCTGCTCTTACGCAAAGTCACCTATGGCTCCGTATAGAATTACCTTACTTTATGCTATTGACACAGTTATCTTTACTACTTACAATGAAAATTTCCAACAGAGGTAAACATGAATGGACCTTGCATGGACAAAACAACCTGTAAGTTATCAGCATCCTTGTCACTGGGCACTGGCATACAAATTTGGCCCAGGAGATGAAAGCCTGGGATTCATAGGTACCTCTTCCATTCTTGATCTTCCCACATGCCAAAGGGGTTCAGCAGAAAGAGCCTGATCCAGTATGCAGACATTCTCCCCATCCTTCCTATGTGTTATGGAAGACCCCTGTTACAGGTTGAATACAAAGTATACAAACAGTTTCTGTGACAGATGTCCATGGTACATTAATCTTTGGGAAAAATAAAAGCAGCCAGTAAAAAGCAACTTCTAGATCCTTTTATTGAAGAGGATTGAGAAGCACAGAACCATGGTTAAAGCAAATATGCAATATTACAGTTCATTCACTTGCAACAATTTTACCTTAGAAGTACTTTTCACAGAAGAAGTGTCCCTTAGCAGCAAAGCCTCTAAGATGTCCCTGCTCATTCCCCCCACCTCTGAACTGGAATTTGTTACATCCTCAAATGTTGTGCTGATGCAGCTGTTTTCAGAACATCCTATAAAACAGATTGCTGGGATAATCTCAGTTAAAATGAAAACACCACTTCTCTTTGAAGAGATATTTTTAACCTGCAACCCCAGAAGCAGTTGCATCAGCAAACAGGAGAGAGCGGACACTGCAATGTGAGAAGAGTAACAAGCAGTTTGGGAATGAGGAGAGATCAGCAGGAACTGCTCAAACTCACTTTGCTGCCAAAAACATTTCATGCAACCAGACACCGATCTCCTCCTGGCTCACACTTAGTGGAATTCTTCAGATAAGTGTGAAATAGCCAAAAGCCACATTCAGCACTTTCTGTGTATCGCTTTAAGCAAACAGAAGGTGGAGAGAGTCTGCACAAGGAAAATACTGCACAGAATGAAATCAAGGACCTTTTTAAAAAGTCCAATGTATTTTTACATAAAACGTAACAAATTAGAAATACAAAACTCTTTTCTCAAGTCCAAGGGACAGAACAGCAATTTAAATTTGCCACACTGTTGTTTATATCTAATGACATTTTGGTTTCTTCAAAGGTCAGATATATGTTTCGCTTGTCTTTTAGAGGTAGGTGGCTGATCTGGAAAACCTAAAAGGCTCTTACAGGATCTCATTTTTCTTGCCCGAATACAGTTCTGCAGCCTCTCCTCCTGACCTTCCCCAGGCTTTGGTGGCAGGTACCCAGCAGCAGCTCTGACACAGCGTAGCTGTAAACTGAGATCAGGCTGCTGGAGAAGATTTTTGTGAGGCAGAACTGGGAGCTGCCTCGGCAGAGACTCAGAAGTGGTGTTCACACTTAGTCCCTCACCCCGGGTCCTGTCTGGGCCGTGGTGTGGGTACCCATGTGCCCAGCCTGGCTCCTCTCTGCCCCTGCCCTGCTGCCCCAGCTGCTGGGCTCAGCCTTGGCCGAGTCACCTCAGCACGGCCCCCGCAGGGACTCAGGGTTTGGGCTGCCGCAGGCTCCCAGAGCAGTTCTGCAGCCGGCAGGGAGGGAATGCCCCCTGTCCCTCACCCAGCAGCACGTCCACCTCTGCAATGCCTGGCAGTGCCACGTGCTGGGCTGCCCGGCGGACACTGACCTAAGGTGGCTTCCCATCAGACAGAGATTTTATCAAATCATCAGTGTTTTGCAGATTGTCAGATGGAATCCGTAAGGCAGTGAAAACACCAGTACACTGCACAAGCTGAGCAATGGTGTTTCACTGGGTGCAGCAGTTTCCAGAGGCACCTCTCAGTGCATGTTTTCAAGAACAGGATTTTGGCTGCCGAGCTTGCAAGAATATACTGTGTGAAAGAAATGGTGGTTGTTTTCACAGCATATTTGGTTAAGGATCCTCTGCTGTAGGTGATGCTGTCACGAGACCTGTGGTTACTCCTTTGCTTTGCATTATCTATTTTTAATTTTCCTTTTTCCAGAAAGGCATCTGCAACAGGTGGGTGAAAATGTCCTTAATTCAATATCTCCTCCAGAAGGTCTTGTCTTTCACGTCAGAACAAAGCTTGGAACTTCATCCAGGGTAGCATTCACTGTATTCTCAGCTGTGTCATGATGAAAGAGCTGTGGCCTTTTGGCATGAAGGAGGCAGTGATGAATCCATGTCTTCTTACCATGAGTTGACCACTTCTCCACTTCAGAAGCTGGGTGATTTCCATCAGTCTTGCACAACAACGAGGTGAGGACAGCTCCTCTGCTGTGACTGCTCTTCGCTGCCTCAGGATGGTGGTGGAGCAGGTGCCACCAGGTGAAGCTGCTTCCTCCTGACAATGGATTTGAGAGAGGCTGAGATCTCTCTGTATCGAAGCCCATACAGAAAAGGGAACAAAACTTTAGGAAGAATCATGAGGACATTGCAAACTGTCAGGGAGACCAAGACTCCTGTCTGTAGTCTGATGACAACATTAACAAACAAGAATGATTCTACAAAAAGGGCCAAGAGTGGAAAGAAATAAAAAAATAACACAGTGTTGTGCATTAAGAATGTTACACTGGCTCTGGAGCAGATGCTCTCCCATATACCCGAGTGTTTGGTTTTAAAATACAGAAGAGCATAGCAACAAAATATTACAGACAGGCAGAGAATGATAACTGTGGTAGAAAGCCAGAAACAGAGTTTCACAGCATCAGTCCCATTCAGAGTTAATATCAGTATTACTGGAACTGAGCATGTTTCCAGGACACAGGGCACAAAGCTGTGGGCAGTCCATAGCACCAAGAAGAAAATCCCAGGGAAAGCCCCTGAACACATCCACAGCAATACAATTATTTTTTTAGTTCGTGAAGGAGGCAAAATAGCAATGTAGTGCAAAGGAAACAAAACAGCGATGTATGTGTCCAAGACTATTGCAGCAGCTGTGAACAGCCCTCCACAGTAAGCCACTGCCAGCAAAAATAAGAGAAGGACACAAGCTTCCTTTGGGAGGTGTAGATGTGCTGCATTGAGAGCAGCTGACAGGGTGTAGAACAGCAGGTAGACCAGATCAGAAAGCAGAGTGTTTCCCAGCAGCATGTACCTTGTTTCCTGGCGGATTTTAAACCGAGAGAAGATCACAAATAAGATGGTAGGGATGATGAGGACACCTGCCACAAGGCAGACAACTGGAGGGATTAAAAACATCTTCATGTTTGTGCCTGATGGGGTGAGAGACCATTCCTCCAGCAAAAGGAACAAAGTTGTGTCATCCAAATTTGAGGAGCTGTTGAACTCTGTCTCCCTAAGGTGGATCACAGTTCCATTTGCTCTCCTTTCTGCAGCACAGCCAGGGAAGTCCATTTCCTTAGGATTTTGGGATGATTGTCTGACTTGGAGGAAGCAAGATCTTCTATGCCAGGTCCTTAGAAAGGCAAATGAAGCAGAGGATGCAAAAAGCCCATGGAAGCAAAGTGATTCCTGTAGCCAATTCTACCAGCTCTCCTCAAGGACAGAAAGTTCAAACTTGCAAGTGAATTCTGTGGTGCCAAAAGATAGTTTTGCCTAAAAAGGAGATTTTATTTTTCTTTCTGCAAATTCTAATGTTCAGAAAAGAGAATGAATCTCTGTGTGGCTTAAAAAAGACTAAATCCCTCAGCTAGCTCTTTGAACAGAAGTGAATGTGTGGTTCAGTTTCAGTAATTTGAGATTTTTCTCATCGCATCATCACTCCAATGAGGCAGATGAAATATTAACCTGATTAAACAAATACGCGATGATACAGATCAACATTCCACGTGTACTGATATAGAAGAGTCATAAATGTGATTGGGTGGTTTTGTACCAATTTGTATGCAACAACACAATTTATTTGAAATGATCAATATAAAAGGCTCTCAATCCTGTTGTAAAATTGTAGCACGATCACTCTAGTGAATGAAATTGTCTTATTTGCAGATGAAAACCATTTTTGGTTCAGTGAATCAATTCGCGTTATTCATGAATGATAAACCTTCCCCTGCCTTTTTTCATGCATGATACACAAATACTGAATTCTCATCTATTCTGCCTTCCAGTCAATCTGTGCGTTGTCTGGGATGAGTGACATACACTGTCCCATACCAGCATACCCCAGGGCAGACTTGGCACTTCCAGGGTCCACTTGGAGACCAGTTCCTAGTTTCCTGGCTCTCACCGTGTTGCTGCACTGTGCTGCTTTTAATGCCAGATCTCAGTATCAGAGCTGGGGATGCAATGAGAGAATTGTGAAGGATTTGAACTGCAGAGAAGGAACATTTCAAGTTCTTCCAGGCATGATGTGATCATAAAAAAAAGCTGATTTTTTTTGTTAATAGGCTCATTTGCATTCATTTTCTTCCCAGCGCTACCAGCACACAGCAGTGCAGCTTCTCTCCACAGGAGCAAGGGCATAGCTCACCACGCAGAAAGTCAGAAAGTCCTGCTGTGCCATGGACATGCTGCCTCAGGGCATGCCAAGGAACGAAGCAGACTGCTCATGAAACTCAGCATCAGTCATCAAATCTTGCGCACATTTCATTTCCTGTCACACTGATAGCTGGCACCCATGGAACTGGATGTTAAGGCAGTTGACAGGGTGTGCCATATGGAACAAAAGATAGAAGGAAAAACCAATGGTAATTTTAAGGACGGCGTTTCAGTTGCTATGGTGTCTGGGATAGGCAAAACTAAAGGAGATTATTTTTGTTCGCTCAATCCTGCATCCACTGAAAAGTGTGTGAGCAATATTGATGCAATTTGGCATCAGGGTCATGCCCTGCATCTATAATTGAGTCACGACACAGTTAATACCTTAAGTAGACAGTAGCACTCAAAACTGTTGAATTATACTTTTGTTGCAAAACGGAAGGCAGGGAATGAAAATTCAGGTGCATAAATCACCTCCGACTGTAATTTCAGATCTCCGTTAATAGTAGAGGTGTTTGCTACCTCCCAGCTCCTGGCACTTCAAGAATGTCCTATTAATGGGAAGACTCTCTAATTTCCATATGAAATCACAACTATATTTTCCACCAACCGCTTAGGATTCAATGTGAAAAAACAATAGTTCATTGTCACACCAGCTGCACACCTTTGGCTGATAGAAAAATAAATCACAGAATGGTTTGGGTAGGAAGGGAACTTAAAGTTCATCCAGTTCTAGATGAGTGACTGAAGGCTCACTCAGTTGACATCCTCATGACAAAGGGAAGGCATCTCATGACTCTCTTGTTCAGCCCACATGCAAAGAGCTCTCAAGGCAGCACAAGTGCACAGCCCTGCGTGTCCTGTGCTCAGCTATTCCTCTGCTACAGCTGGCAGAGTCAGCCCTATGGCATGAGCTTTTTCAGTGTTACCTGTGCTCCTGTAAAAGCCTTAGGAATGCAGGAGAACTTTACAAAAATGGACAACAGCAAATGACTGGAAGAGAAATTCAACCCCATCAGACCTGGGCAGGTCCAGCCAAAGCCACTCCCCTCAGATTTCCACAGGGGCTTTTCACTGCTCAGTAGAGTTGGGCTAGATTTAGAAATGTGAAAGGCTGATGTCTTGGCACACGGATATAACACAGAACAGGTGGATCTGAAAAACACCTGTTTGTTGTCTCCTTGAATTCTCTCGACTTTAGGAGGTATTTCCACATCTGGGCATTTGCAAGGGCCTGGCAGCTCTGAGAACCACTCCTGAGGATTCTGAACTGAGCTCCTTTTGCCATTGCATCTCAGTGTTCAATAGTTTGTGGTGCCGACCTGAATGATCCTTTTGAAATTTCCTGTAAACCTGGCCTTAATGCTCTGGTTATTGATTTTTTAAATGCTCTCTAGTAAATTTATGTTAGGTGGATGGACTTTTTACGTATCTTGCTGATGCAGACACACATTATTAGCAGCCTCTCTTCTGGCTCAATACAGACTGTATTGATTTTCAAGCTGAACCACGCACTGTTAATTACTTTACTCATTTCTGCTTCAATAAGCATCCTGCTGAAAGCTTAGTTAATTATCTGATGGGTTTGGGAGACGTCAAGTTGCATGCTGAGCACTGTAACTCCTGCAAAGGCTGCACTACATTGTGTTCTGTTGCTGACTATAAACAGGCATTGTCAAGCTGAGCAGAAATGTTAGAAATGTTACTGTCTTACGGCATTTGGCACACACTTAGCTGCATACACACACAGAGAAGCTTCCTACTTCACAGAGTTTACCTGACAGATTCAACAAGTCAATGAGTACGCTGCTGCTGTGACAGGGAGCACCAGACACAACAGGGAAGCAAACAGAATGACAATGCTAGGATTTCCTCAGCCCCTCATTCCAAGAGACTTGTGTTAGAAGGGGGTACCCAGAGGAATGCTCACGTTCACCTCTGAGGCTCCCTGGGTGCCATCACGTCACTGTCTCGGTGTGATCACAGAGCCTTTGATGTGGCTGCCTATTCCAGCAACTCACACCATGTCCCAGCCTAAGAAATGTGTCCTGTGCCGTGGGTCTGCCCCAGAGACTGCTGCTCCTGGCCAGCAGCCCGGGGAGAGTGGGGTAGAAGGGCTGCCTTACATCTCCTCAAACAGAAGTGTTTTGGATGAGACAGCTGGGTCCAACAAATCAATATTTTTATTGGAATGTTGTTTCATGGGTCTATTTCCAGCAGTGTTTAGTAACAGAGCCTTGGCCTCAGGAACCTTCATGTGCTGTTAGAGTTTCTTCACCTTCCTTCCATGAATGCCCGCCGTCCCTCCTGGGCTTATGTAGGGCCAGAAGGCACCTCCCTTGCTGGTGAAGCTGTCCGATCATGAACAGCCAAGTGCCCATGAGCAGCCAACTCCTCCCAGAAGGGCAGGAAGAACCAGGTTTTCTGCCTATGTCCATATTCTCACTCTGGGCAAATGAACTGCTGCTGTCAGTGAGGAAAGTAATCACAGCAGTCTAACTGTGGTGTTTTTCTGGTTGAGCCTTCCCTTTTCCTTCTCCTTTAAACAGAAAGTCAGAAGACAACTTTTTGCTAAATCTTTATGATTCCCTCTAAACTTTTCTGCAAGCCACAGGGAGAGGTATGACTTGTCCATGTGTCAGCTATTTGTCCCCACGTGGCTCCAAAAGGATTGTTCAGTGCCTTGCTTGTTATTTGCTGTAGATAAGAGACATACACACTGCTCTTGTAACTGTACAAAGTTCACAAATCAGGCAGAGCAATTACTAAAGTTAAGGAAGTAAAGAAATGGGTGTGAAAACTAAGCCCAGATTACAATGCTTCGAAAGGTCAAAGGAAACCTGGAACAAAAGAAAACAGGGATTAGAAAGTGCTGTTTGAAGATATTTTAATGAGGGTGCCAAACAATAGAGGACATCGAGAAAGACAGAGAGGACTCAGCATTAAATCCCTACATCACTTTTTCTAATTCCAAATACCATCGAGCCATGGTGATCACACAGTCAAAATAAATTTTGTACCAAATCGGCCTTGGAGGTGCAATATTGAAAATAAGCTGGATGTCAGAAGAACAGAATTCCTAAATATTTGACAAATATTTCAACAAAAGTTTAGAGAAGTAACAGCGTAAGTCCCAGACACCTCTTGCTTTCCTGCATGTCACTGCATGGCCCTGACTGCTGTGAGCTGCAGCCAGCAGAACCCACCCATTTTCATTCCCTGAGTCTGGCAAGGCAAAGAAAGACGGGATTTCCTCTTTTGTGCTGAAAGGACACAGAAACATGTTTTCCTGTGACAAGCTGCAGATGTGACCAGAGATTTATAGCAAACAACTGCTACTTTTCATGGTCATTTATGGACAGACTCACAGGACTCCAAGAGAAGCCATCCTAGACTGTTCCTTCAATTTAATGATCTTGTCTGCCTGCCTACTTTTCGTAACAGTACATCTGTGAAACAGGGCAAATAGCTACTAAATAAGGCCTGTTTGTAAAATATTAGCTTCTTTCCTGAAGCAGTTTAATTTATAAGGAGAAATCTTGCTTAAATTTTGAACACTATACAACTACACTGGTGCTAACAGGAGTTCCCTTCCAAAATCTAAGTCCTTTAGATAAAGAACAATAACATCATCCTTATCTGAGTATTTAGCAGCTATCAGAAGAGATTAAACTAATATTCAATACCACACAGAGTGATGAGCAGAACTAGAAATACACATCTGAATTCGTGACTCCTTGACTCCTCCTTTAAGACAGCAGAAAACTCCTTCTCCTGAGAGAAAGCTTCTCAAATGGGGCAGATACATCCACCAAACTCCTTGGAGTGCCCATCCATCGCAGGCTGTCTTTCTGGTGGTGGCTGGCAGAATTTTTATGTTCCTGTCCTATCTCACCTGCAATGATCTCCAGCATTGCCTAGGAAGGGCTGCTGCAGACAGGCAAAAGCAGAAGTTATCTGGCTCTGTCCCTGTCTTACTCTGTTTTGTCTCATGTAAAAAGCCAGGCAGCGCAGGAGAAGTGTAGCATGATAGTTCCTTGAAGGATGGCTTGCTGAGAAGGGATACAGATGGCTGCAGAGTGTGAGGTGCAAGTTAGAATGAAATACCAAACCAGAGCTGGAATTAGAAAGGGTAGAAGAGACAGGTTTGCATATCCAGGCTGACAGGGAGGACCCCAGCCACAGCTGCACCATCACAGCTCCTCCCTGACAGCCAGGAAGTGCTCACCTGACCGTACCTGGGGACAAAGGCAACACAGGAATCAAGATGGAAGGAAACACTCTAGAAGTGGAGTTGAAACAGAAGAGGGAGGAAAAACGCCATGTGAAAGAAAATACATGTTAAGTCTTCCTATTCGTGCCTTTTGATGACAGGCTGTGAATGAATGTCCATGGCAAGAGTAGCACAAGGCACAGCACCATCCTGGGGAGGAAGGAGCCTCGCTGCCAAAGTCCAGATGCTCCTTCCCAGTCCCCAGCACCGTACCTGGGAACGGCAGGGGTTCCCGGGTGGCAAAGACACTGAAGCAACATTGATTCTCTGCACTAACTCTGCCCACAGGGAGATGCTGACCTTATCTCACACTGATGGCAGCAGGTGCCAGGCACAGCCGCCATATGGCACAGAGATTAACTGCCAGCATGTGCTGAATAGAGTCACAGGCCCTTATTAGCCAAGCAGGGAACATGCCGTGGGCCGCACACACAGTGCCATTCACAAGCTCTCTTGTCCCTTCCCAGCAGCTCCTTTGTTGCTTATCCAGCACAGGTGCTTAAAAATTAGATTTTCTCCACATGAGGCCTGACTCTGCCTTGTTCTTCTAACAATGACTTTGTACTGCTCCCACTCATTTCCATAGCAATACCCTGTCCTCTCACACTGGAGGTTCAGACTTCATGATAGGAAAACACTGTTGGGGTGGGAGTATGAACACAGACTTCCAAACTTATAAAAAAAGAGAGAGATTTTAAATTTTTTTTGTGGGGGGGGGGGCAGGGGGGAGAGCAAGATGTCGCTTTACTACTGTTATGTAATCCCACATCAGTCTTACTCTCCTGGTGACCTCCACAGGCACAAAGGGGAGGGCACATCACCCCCTGGTATGTCCAGAACTTCTCACAAACTGGCGGAGTTACAGCTTACAAGGAGAGTTTGAGCCATGGACAGAACAGCAAGCTGAGATCTTCATTAAAAAACACAGTTAATTTCATTTCTAGTTTAATTATTTGTTTCTTTCTTCTCCAATCCAAATTCCTGCCCATTAAAAGATGTTCATGAGAAGCCCCGGAGAAGAGGCATCCTCTCTTTTCCTTTACTATTATCCTGAGCAGCACCTAGAGCCAAAAGTGACTCCAAACTGCCTCCAGGTATCACAGAGATAGCTCAGCTGTTCACAGGCAAATGCTTGTCTTGCAGTTCATTACATTTACAGCTACTGGGGTGAAACCAGACTACGTTTCTAATCCATTCTCAGCATTTTCTCAGGAATTCTTAGGTCCTTTTAATTGAGCTGTTTTTTCCCTCCCATTAAGCAGCAGCCTCTTGCTCCAAAGAAAACATTTCAATGCCAGCCTAGCACAATGGATAGCAACTAAAGGAAATATAAAGAAGTACAAAACTGCTATAGATCACAAAATCTTCAAGGCAACATAAAAAGGAAGAAAAATGAATTAGCAACCATTTTTAATAAGCCATTTTAACAAGCTGTTAGTTGAACCAGATCAGAAGTGCCCCAGACTCTCACTGAAGTCCTGCAGTGATGCTCTGGAGCTGTTCAGGGGCACACACTCCTGTGCAGCTCCCATTCCTGGAAGCACCACCACCATCAGATGTTCTGGTGGTCACCCCAATACCAGCTGCCCCAGGACTCCTCCCCCTCTCAAACACCTGGTTTCCCTGGGAAGCCCACAATATTCTTGTGATTTTGGACCTTGCCTGAGCTGTGTTCAAACCAGCACAGTGACATCAGTTCCAGCTCCAGCACAGCAGCTGTGGAATTATGTGTGCCATCCCTCAGGACTCCACCTCAACCCCTGCCACTTGTGTCTCTTCATTTCCTGCCAAGAATCATGCCAATTTCTTCCACATCAATTTCTAAGCTGATGCCTCTTCTCTACTTAGTTCTCTCTCCTGCCCGTTACTGGAGATTAGAATGACAGTGAAAATGAGACACACAGTGCCACTTTTCATCCCCAGCTCTCTGTCCTGATAGTCTCCTACAATGGCTATTTGTGAACCTCTTCAGCTGCTGTCAAGACCCTCTGAGAGGCAGTTTCTGATGTGCAGCACTGAGCCCCACTTTTAGTAGAAGGCATCGTATGTCTGAGGCTGTTTCTGCTCTTGGCGGCCTGGGAAGCTGAGGAGTCAACATAAGGGGAGCCCGCCTGCTCCCACAGCCTCAAATCTGCACCACCAGTCTCACAGAATCAAAGAATGGTTTGGGTTGGAAGGAACCTTTAAGACCATTTAACCCCCCCTGCCATGGGCAGGGACACCTTCCACTGGACCCGGCAGCTCAGGGCCCTGTCCTGCACATCATTGTCCAAAATCCCTCTTTGAGCTCCTTGGATGCTGGAAGGTTTTAAAGAGTCTTCCTCAAGTCTTCTCTTCTCCAGGCTGAACAACCTCAATTCTTTCAGCTTGTCTTCATCAGAAACGAATACAGGCTTTTCACAGACGTCAGGAGTTCTTGAACCCCTGCAGTGTGCTTGGGCTGGCACAGGAGCCGCCTGCCACGCAGGCTACATTCGGTTTCACAGCCAGGGTCTCACCTTGACACTGCTAAAAGCATCACAGGAGCAGTGGCCTCAGCCCTGAAGGGAGAGAAAGGCACAGGACAGACCAGAGAAAGAGAGGGGCCCCTGAGGTTACACCCCAAGCTGTTTATTGGCAAGATTCCAGGCCCAATCTTTCTGTTCCCAAAACAGAGAGAAGTCTGTCCCATTATTAACCATCAGTAAACACCAGCTTGGGGACTTCCTCCCCCCACCAGGCAAAGCCTTTCAGCCTGTTGGGGAACAGCTTGCAGTGGGTTAACTCCCTCTTTGTCAGACTCAAGATGGGGTCCTTGGAGCCTCACAGGGTGTCTGCAGGGATACAGAATTATAAAAAGGTATTTGTTTTTGTAAATGAACTGGAAGAGAGTCAGCTCCTCCTACCCACCCTTCATGCTGTCCTTTCTGGTGTTAGCATGCTATAAATGACCAGCTTCTCTGATAGTTTATGCATAATTGGGACCGATTTCAGCAAGTGGCCCAACAAAAGTTGCTCTGAACTACTAAGTAATTTACTGATTTTGTTCTCAATTAATATAGTAGCCTTAGGAACAAGCAGCCTGTGTTCCTTTTTTAGACACAAGAAGATCTCTAGCCTGATGGAGAGACATCCAGAGCTTAAGCAGCATCTAATCAGCTGAACACTAGGAAGAAACTTGTTCCTACACTCATGTACCTTATTTATTTTTCAGAAGACCCCTTCTAATCTGGAAATTTTTATCCATTTTCATCTGCTCTGGAAAATCCCTTTTTCTGCCTCCAGACTATCCCTTTCCTCTTCTCATGGAAATATTATTCCTGCTCTGATCTTTTCCTTGATGGGGTGTTGGGGATTTTTTTGGGTGGAGGGGGTGGTGGAGGGAAGGGCTTTTCTATGCAAACCTGTCCTAGGAGCTGATAAGCCCAGGCCTCCTGTGTCCCCATGCAGTCCAATAAAGACAGCACCAAATGCAATACCCCAAAGTACTGTGCCTTGGAATCTGTGCAGGAATCAGGCCAACCATGAGAGGATGCACAAAGGAGGAGAGAGAAATTATAGCTGTCTAATTCAGTGTGCTCTGAGCAGACAGAGCGTGGAAGGCACCTCCAGCTGATCCAGTTACATTTCTGCACTCTGATCCCTCATGGGGACTGGACACGAGTGGATCACGGCTGCTGTGAGTGGCACAGAAAAGCCACTCTCACCTGTCCCCTGCCACCTGCATTCCCCCTCCAGGCCAGAGCACAAAGCCTCTTGCTACTGGGCCCCTCAGCAGAGCTGTGACTGACACTCCAAGGCTCACTTGGTGTGCTGAGGTGCTCTTAGAACCACATCTACCTGAAGCACTGAAAAGGATGGGCCAGCCTGGCTTGGACTGGGCACAATTTGTCTGTTGTTTAACAGACCTGGCCTGGGTTTGGCACTGCTACAGTATGAGTGTGATGACATTTATTATGACAAGCCAAGACTGTGCACAAGTACCCTTTGTCACAGACCCAACTCCCATAATTACAAATGTTGGGTTAACCCTAAAGCTTGCCTTTCCCTTCACAAATTCACACCAGTAGTGGCGCTTTAAATTGTTCTCTCTGCAATTCACATGCCCGTGTCTATTCTCAGCTTCTGTTTCCAGCCTTGAGGTTGTCCAGATTGTCCCTTTGTCCTTTTAAGACCTCTGCACTAACTACACTAATCCTCAGTAAGCAATCAAATCTCCCCATCTGTGCTCTTACTATTTCCCTTGGCACCATGGTATGACTTCTCTATTTTAATTAACTCGAGATGGATGCCTTGTCAAGACTTAGCTGCTCTGATTTCTCATTATGTTATCATAATACCATTTAGCAACACCACCCTTCTCAGCCAGGAAAACCGATTCCAGCCCCTTCAAGGCAACGTAGTGAAACACAGAGCACTCACCAGGGCCCACAGCAATATTTGGTCTCATTCTTGTTAACCTGCTGCATTTCCTTCCCAGTGAATGCATCAGTTCTACCTACTCACAAAAGCACACTTTAGGGTATGTTTTCTTCTTTTGTTTTTGATAGTCATGAACACTTAATTTCAACTTTTAACCCCTCTGAGCACTGCTTGAATGCCAACCACACATACCTCATTAAAAGCAGTTTTAATTTACTCATTGCCAGCTGCAGTGGTGGTACCCCACACCGCTGTTTGCCCTTTTCCTGCCAAGCAACTCATTACTTCAAATTGTCCTGAACCTACTTCGTGTTTTGCAGCCATTTAAGACCTGAAGTCCGTGGGTCACCTCACAAATGAAAAGGAAGGCTTTTGCTTTCATGTCCTTCCAAACCTTCAACACCTCAGCCTCTGTCTCTTCCTCAGGCCTGTTTTCCTCTCTTAAATTGCTGTGTGATTGCTGCAGGTGCTGTGAGCACAGAGCACCAAGTCAGCACCAGGAATCTGTTTCACATGAACTCCTGGTCAGCTCCTTAGTGAAACTCCCTTTGTAAGCACCTGCACAGCAGCAGAATTAGACAGTCTGTGCTCCACATCCCCCCTCAGGCTCAGGTACCCAGCTTTGTACTGGTTGTGTGCCCCTAATGGGCTGTGAGTTGTCCTCTGGGAATAAGGAGCGCTGAAAAGGCTGCTCAGAGCTCATGGCAGGAAGATGAGACTTGTGCCAGGCATCCAGCAATTTAACGCTAGGCAGCATCCGCAAAATGCAAGGAAGGTGTAATTTGGACAAACAGCACACAAGGAAGTATTCTCTGGCACATTCCAAGGAAGAAGCTTCCAAAAACGGCCTCCTGTGGGCCTGTCATAGGCTGAATAATCAGAAGAGATCTCTCGCAAAATTCCTTGACCAAGATCAACACTGAGGTTGTTAATTGCAGTTCTTTAAATGTTCAAAATGCTACTTTACATCCTCTGAAAGTGTGGCTCTGTGTTTTCCACCCTTGGGAAACCCTGCCATATGTAAATATTTTAAGCAGACCAGGTGCAAGGAGCCAGCTGAGCAGGATGTAATATCACTGCTCTCTCTTTTGTTCATAGACACACACGAGAGTCTCACAGCCTTAAAGTCTCAGGTCTCAATTTGTTATATGTGGGTGAAAAGCACATTTAGCAGTCGCTTTTATTGCTCCCACATAGGAGAAGGCAGGATTTTAGGCATATATATTCAGGGTACTGGTTGACAGTAAAAAAAGTCAAGGTATTTTAATGTAGGAAGGCTGCCTAGTTTCAGTTCTTTAGATGACTTGAGGTTGCCCTACGCGAATTGTGGAAAAGAGGGTTTGTTGACAACTCTCAGTGAAATTCAGAGCCAAGAAATTATTTCCGCGTGCTCATGGACACACTTCCAATGTTGGATGTGCAGGGCCATCTAGTGGGAAGTCTCTGCGTGCAACAACAGCACAAACACGGGCAGCGTTTCACAACAGCCTGAACAAAGACATCTTTGGCTGTTATATCTCAGAAATGCATTTTACTAGTTTTTCTCTCCGGATGGAATGCTTCCCTGCTGAGGCAGTACAGCATCCCCAGGAGAGCCTGTGGAGCAGGGAATCGAGCTTGTCTCGCTGCAGGATCCTGTGCTACAAAAGTGTGCATTTTCTACAATTAATTTATTTTGGTTAATGACTTTGGGAAGGTTTGCTCAAAAAAGGGAAACAACAACAAGACTGCCCCCCACACCCCCCCACCGCCAAACCCTCAGTTTCAGTTTTTGTTCTCATTAATACAAGTGCAAAAAAGCCTCAGTGACACTATCAGGCAGCACTGTGTGATGGAGCAGAAAGCATTAGTTATGTGTAACACTCCATCTCTGGTGTTGGATTGAATTAATCACACAGGGGTGCTGGCTGGGACTCAGTAATTTTTCACAGAAATATCGAATTTTCTGAGTCAGATTCTCTGGTCAAATGACTATGATAACCCAGGGAATACTGGTATCCCTTCAGATTAATTCCCCCATCTGTGCAGTGAGGAGGGTGAGAAGTGGGGGTCTATAGCACTTGCAGAGTTACCTAAAAATCCCCCTGTGAATCTGGAAAACAACTAGGTTTTTCAAAAGCATGGGAAAATCGCTCATATTTAAGTTTTTACCATTTTCTCATGTTTTATTTACTACTACATTAAAGCTTATAAAAGCATTGCTGCTTAACAAACAGGTTTTCCCCCCTCTGATTTACATATGAAGTAATAGTTCAAGCACTGTAACAAAGCCTTCTTTTCTTGGACCTTGTTAATCAACTGCTTTTGCTAAGATGTTTACCTGCCAGCAGTGCAGCTTTTCTGATTTCCAATTAAATTGGAGTTTCTTTTCCAGCCTTTTTCCCACCGTGAAGCCCATTACACAGCCTATCTCTACCTAGCTTCATGAAACCTTTAAATAAAGGCAGTATTTTCTGAGGCCTCTCTCACTATGTCAAGTTAGGCTAAACCTGGCTAATAGGTGTAGAAGTTATTCAAAGGGAGGGGCAAGTAGGCAGGTACAAAGAACGAGATTTCATAAATCTTTCTGATCTGGAAATTAGGCTAAAAAGAAACTACAATATTAAGATAAACGTTCCTGTTAAAAATTCTTTAATGCTGTGCAACCAATTATTTCATTCCATGAAAGCTGACATTGACTATTTACTTCTTCTTTACTTCAGCTTGGACACTGAAGGGATGTGACAGGCCAGAACCACAATAATCAGAACTACATCAGACATTTCACCTGGAAACAGCAGCACACATCAGATAAATCAGGCAAAAGATTCACAACTTCAAATACCTGTTGTTGAAAAAAGAGCTTTATGGGATGGGGAAAACAATATTATTGTCAGATAATCTAGAAGCCCTGATCAGAGTGTCTTGGGAGGACGGTGCCAGGCACACAGACTCACCTGATGGGAAAGCAGGTGATTCCTGCTCTCCTGGCTGCCCACTCCTCCCCTCACTGTCACGGGCTGCAGCACTTGTGGGAAGATCACGGCAGTTCGAGCTGGCCTCCTCCCTGACTTATGCTTCTCTACACATTACCTGGGTTCTTCCACTACTGAGGTATTGCAGCACCTTGTTATTTTCGGTAATTCTAATTACTGGGGCAGTGCTTCCCAATCTGCAGCAGACTAATCTGAGTTTTTGATCCATGCTAGCATTAGGGAAAACATCTGTAAAAGAGACAAAGGCAGGGAAAGCTGCCTCCTCCGGCCCCACCTGGCATTCCTCTGACTGATTTGCAGGGCGTCCATCACAGACCCCTCCCCATCGAGTGAGTGGGGCAGCAACATTTCTTGTTCAGAACTTCATACCAAAGCAACAAATGAGGAAATCAGGGCCTGTCATCCTCATACCATTTCTGTGACAACCCACATACCTACTTGTGAACCCAGACTTCATTCTTGACTGGGCAACTCATTTAATGAGCTGAGGAAGAAGTTAACTCATTTTGTGGCTGGCTTCTGTCCACTTTGGGATACCACTCTGTCAGCTCTGAAAGAACCAGGCTCTTTGAGACGCTGCCAAGCTCCAAATGACTTTACAGCTATAACTGTTGCTGTAAAGCCAGCAGCATTCTCCACTTCACTCTCATACACCTCCCACTGAAACTCTGCAAACTCACCATTCACCTGCTGCCTTTTTTTTTTTCCCCACAGCAAAATCCCAACATATCAAGGGCTTTGAAGCACCTTAAAGTGTCTGATTTTTAAGAAAAGTTAGACTCCCTGTAAGGTGTTTCAATCCAGGTACATAGAAACAGAGGTATTAAGAATAAACTACTCTTTTTCAAAGGTGCAGGTTCTGGAAGTGCATTTTAGGGCAAGAAATTGCCCTCTCCAAGACCAGATTGGATGGAGCTTTGAGCAATCCGATGTAGTGAAAGATGTCCTGACCATGACAGGGAGGTTGGAATGTGATGATCTTTAAGGTACTTTCCAACCCAAACCATTGTATGATTCTATAACCTCTGTATTACAGCTCAAGAATAATTTCTGGGTCTCTTTCCCCATATCAAAGTGTCCTGTTTCACAGGCTTGCCACCCTCCTCAACACACAGCAACAAAGAACAGAGCATCCACCCCACACTAACACAGCCCCACTTGCACGGGCCCACCGGGCTCGGCTCCTGGCTGTCTGTCCTCCCAACACCAGTTCCCATCTCCCAGCCCTGCACTGGCACTTGGCTACTGCCTCAAAAATGTCTTCTGCACATTTGTGAGAGAAACATCTAACAGATTAATATGCTTGAGTCCTGCCTAGGCCTAACAGCTGGCTCAGAAACATTAATAACCCCCCTATGAAAAATCAAACCGTTGCGAGAGATTGTTTTGTTGCAGAATGATGGCAGCAACCAAAACTGTGAAGGGGTAAACCCAAAGAGTAGTACTCAGCAAATCATCCCTCTCCAAATAGCCTGCCAGCTACAAGACACATAAAATACCGTATTTTCAAACCTGTTGATAATTAGTGTAACTGCAAACCAAATGATGACCTTGGCTTTGTCAATACGCATGATCCATTAATGGAGCACTTCGTCAGATGCTGAGTCCTTTCAGTTTTACTGCTTTATTTACTGTTACTGCAAATATATTAACGGTAATATTTCACTAGCATAAGAGTCTTGCTTGTATTGCCATACTCTACCACAAACAACGTTTGATGATTTCGAGGAGCACAGTCAGAGGCTTCACCTTCCAGCTGTGATGGCAGCTCAGGCAGCAGCAGGCAGGAAGCTTCTGGAGTTGGCCACTACCACCCAGTATGTGGAAGGCAGGAGAACAAGAGCAACCAACACTGCCAAAATTATCTATCTAGCAAACTGCATTTAAAGCTGTGTGTTTTATTCTCTCCTAAGATTTACAACTTGCCACGTCAAAATGAAATCTGGCTGTGACATTGCTACTAACAACATAAATCAAACACACAGATTTATTTCAAAATGTATGTTCCACTGAGTAAATCAAGCAGAAGCATTGTTAACCACATTGTTACCAACTGCACTGCTGGCAATTTCAAAGGCTTCATCTCTCATCCATCTTCCAAATGTTCTTTTGTTTGCCTGCATTTAAATACTGCCTGGCAGACCAGTGGGATTTTACACACAGCATAGGGCTACTTCTCACAGTTCACAAACTGGCTGTAGTGCTCCTTTTCCTCGAGGACCAACCAGCTGCACTCAGCCAAGACGTTTCTTCCCTCAGAACAGGATTTGTGATTTGGTTCCTGGCCTCCATACCAGCCACAAGGACTCCTTTACAAGACCCTGTGACAGGTATATCTTCTGCAGTGTGAGCAAGCCAGCTTCTATGCAACACATGATAATTTATTTCACTGGGATATGAAATACAAGCATGCAAGCAGTGAAAGGGAGCAGTGAAAGGGAGCAGCAGCCTGTCCTGCTCGCAGCTTGGTGTGCCACTGTCCCTGCATTTAGACCTGAGCCTGCTGTGTTATTGCATTCACCCTCACTAACTTTATCTGACTACTAACTTCTCTTGTGTAAGCCGTTTTGCTTTTAGGCCTCCTTTGATCCCAACTTTATTACTTGAAAGGCTGTCCCATGAGAGCCACTGGAAGAGCTGCTGCCTCACTGATGGACTGTATCTATCATTTGAAGCTGTGTATCTGGTTACTTACAGCTATCTCTCTCTCTTTTCAGCTTCCTGACTGAGTCTTTAACAAAGTCTTCAGAGCATTTGATGTATTCAGGCAGAGAGCAATACAAAATTAAGTAGGGAAATCAAGTCACACAAAACAGTAATAAAATATTTCCTATAACCTTCCCTCAAGGCATCACAACACCATCTTCCTCAGTGGAGCTGAGAAAATTTTGCTTAAAAGTTGCACTGGGATGGTTGTGGAACAGTACATTTTGCCATCCTCATGCTTTAAGCTGAGTACTTGTTTGGCCTTTCAGATAGCAGTGCCTGTTAATGCAGTTCAATTAACTGGAGGTATTCGTGCCTCATCTGGACAGATGTCTGTGACACACAGGCATATCTGGAAGGAAAAAGCTTCTGAAAACATGCATTACGTTTTAACATTTCTGTAGTCAGGTCCCTGAGGTTTCTTGTCCCTCCCAGCTGTTTTCTCTGGTCTCTACAGCCTTGGAATTTTTCATGATTTGATGAAACAATTCTTTTGACGTAGTTCTTCATAGCATATAATGCAGGTAATTTTTTCACATTGATTTTATAGACAAATATTTATTACTCAAGAGCTTTTTGTTTAAAGCAGAAGGCTTAAGGGTAGCCATGACTCCAACACAAGCAGCTGGAGAAATGTGTTCAATACTTTCTTTTTTTTGTCAAAAGCCCTTTAAGTTCTTTGGGGCAACAAGCGGTTTACAATCATCCACAGTCCCCAGGACAGCAATAATGAGACTGTGATCAGTTCCATTCTGGAGGCACAGGGCACTCCTTCCTGCCCCTGATGGCATCATTATTGGTGCTGTGAGGCAGCAAAGCCAAGCTTTTTAATACCATAATTTGCTCTTGTGACCCTACCTGCTGCACCTCATCATCCCCTTGGCTGCAATATGGCAATGTCAGTGCCTCACAGGGAGGACAAGCAGGAGATGTTTAGGCCGAGTACCCTTGCAGAAATCTGTGAATAAAAATCTTTTCATTTCCTTTGCTAAGTACTGACGTTATTAACAGCAATTTGTGATTCTAAAATTTGCAGCATACACTAGCTCACCAAGCAACTGAGAAGAGAGTGGCAATTAACTTAATGAAAGCCCTGGGAAACAGACAAGTAGCAAGGATTGCTCCCTTCAACCTAGGGCAGTCTCCTGCTAGCAATCTGGACAGAAAAAGCTCCATATCCCATTACCAATTCTCTTCGGCATGCAAACCCAAGAAATACTGATAAGAATCCATGAATAATTAAGTTTAACCTGATGTTAGCAGAAACTGGATTGGGGATGTTAGACTCTTCATTAGTTCACTGGCAGGAAATAGCCTGGATCAAATTCATTCTATAAGCAATTCCTTGGAAACAAATAGAGCTAGTTCAGCAAACACTTTAGTTCTGAGTCTCAGGGTTAAAGAATCTGCTACATTCTTCCATGGCAGAAAATCAAAAAAATGTATAGATTGCTTTTTGGGAGTTGCTTATGCTAATAGTTGTCTTTAATCACTGGATGCAAATATTTCCTACCCACCGTGAGGAGACTCAGACTTCCATGTTCTGGGAGGCTGGGCTTGCTTCAGCTAAAACTCCCTCCCTGTGTTTCCATACTGCCCCATATGAGGATTTTCCTCCTCCTTTCCCCCAGGATCCCTGCCACCCCACTCTTCCCTCACCAAGGACTGTGCATTCCTTAGCCCCTCTTCCCTCAAGAGCCCTCTTCCTACTCGCCAGGCCAAGGGCTGTGTGCATCTGCTCAGCAGATGGCAGCTGTGCCACGTGCCCCTCATTTACACGTTTTTGATTTCCCTTCCCTTTTATGCCCACTGATGCCCCAAACAATTCTGGACAGACTGAATTAATCAGAATTAATCAGAGAGGATGATTAGGTTCTCCAACGGCCAACATTTTGAGCCAAGCTGATCAACAGCTGTGGTGAAATAGCCTGAAATGAAGTGATAGCAGAAAAGCATAGTTGAGGGAACTGCAAGTTGAGGACTATTTAGGAAGTAAAAAAGCTCTACTGTAATGCATAAGGGTTACCATGGATCAGCTACTATTCAATATCCTGTGCATTTACCAGTGTGTGCAGCGGCACCGTTACTTAGGTCCATGCAGGTTATGGCCATGGACAGCTGTGGGCAGCTGTGGCCATGGATGGCTGATGGATTTCATGTACTTCCCATGAGGAAAGGAAATAAAAGGCTCTAAAACTGGAAACTTCTGTCCAAAATAAACATCCTAAAACCTGCAGTTCTCTCATCATGGAAGATGCTTAACATGACTCTCCAAGAACAGTTTTGGGTATCTCATCTAGGTCTAGAATGATCGCCTCTAACTTCTCCAGCAAAGGGACAACAGCTGCCATCTGTAAGAAATGGGGACACTACACGAGAGCTTTCCCAGAGCTATCCTGAGGAGTAGCAACAGACTGTTCTAGAGACTGCAGGTATGGAAACTACCTGAAACAATGTTGGAGGTAAGAGCTCCTCCCTGTCCAGATTATTTTCTCCAAATCTTTGTTTTATTGAGCTCAATTTGAGCATGAAGTAGGCTTTAAATGTAATTTTAAGTGCTCTCTGTTGTCTACATCTTTCTTCACATGGCATATTTGGGTATATATTTTCTGATGCCTTTACCTTTAATGCCTACACTTCAGAGTTCAGAAACTCAGCTCAGAAATTGTATGTATGAATAACTTTCAAACAAAAAAATCTAAGCTCCTAGTTTTGCTCAGACAATACCAATACCAACCTGGAATCAACACCAGAATCACAGAATCATTAAGGCTGGAAAAGACCTGTAACATCATCCAGACCAAGTGATAACCCGGCACCGCCACGATGTTAATGGCTAAACTGTATCTCCAAGTGCCACATAGGCATATTTTTTGAACACTTCCAGGGATGGGGACTCCACCACTGCCCTGGGCAGCCTGCTCCAATGCTTGACAACCCTTTTGGTGAAGAAATTTTTCCTAACATCTAATCTGAACCCTTCCCTGCACAACGTGAGGCCATTTCCTCCTGTCCTGTCCCATCCCTTTTGACCTGGGAGCAGGACCCCATCTGACTGCAGCATCCTCTCAGGGAGTTGTAGAGCGTGAGAAGATCCCCGAGCCCCCTTTTCTCCAGCTTAAACACCCCCAGCTCCTTCAGCTCCTTCCTCATCAGACTTGTGCTCCAGCCCCTTCCTTAGCTCCATTCCCTTCTCTGGACACACTCCAGCCTCTCACCATTTTTCTTGAAGTGAAGGGCCCAAAACCAGTACTTGAGGTGTGGCCTCACCAGTGCCCAGCACAGGGGGATGGTCACTGCCCGGGTCCTACTGGTCACACTACTGCTGATAAAAGCCAGGATGCCATTGGCCTTCTTGGCCACCTGGGCACAGGTGACAGCTGTCACCTCTGATTGATTCTCATGTCTATCAGCGCTTCCAACAAGCCTTGGTGTTACTCGGAACAAAGAAGGACTTCAGCATTTTACAGGCCTCCTCTTCCCAAAACAAAGGGGAGGCTCTCAAAAGCAACATCACTGCAGAGCAATGAGGCACGACCTGAAAATTTGGTGGCTTTGTACACCCCTCATGAAAAAGGCTTCCTCCTATATTAAAATCAATATCTCATGCAGAATAAAACCCATCAAATCTATTTCTAATTAATGTATTTCTTCTCAGGAGTGTTCTTCATCTACTTGCCAGAATTACTAGGATTCACGTGCAGCCTGTTCTTTCCTCCCACCAGTCTCTTGGTGAAGTCACACAAAGCCTTTCTACACATTGCAGGTTGGATTTAACCCAGGCTTTCCCCCCAAGGTGTAATTTTCTAGTCTCTACCATCAGGGACACCTGAATGGCTTACTGAGCATTCAGAGCAGGAGCACTCTGTCCTGCAGGCTTTAAAGTTAACAGGCTGATTTTCCAGCTTTAGAAGCTTAGACAGCACAAAAGTTCAAGCTCCTTTCCTCCCTGTCTCCAAGATTCAGCAAAAGCACACAATGAAAAGGAAGATGAGGAGAGGCACCAGGTTAAGGCTTTTGTTCCCTTTCTGCTGTGATGTGGGGACAGAAGAGATTAGCTCTCTGACTGATGCACCTGCTCCAGTTGTGAGGGAATGCTCATTTTCAGTTCGTGCAGAGCTAGAGATTTTCTAAATGCCTCCACAGATTGGACTTGCCTGTCTCAGCCATCCAAACCTGCCTGTTTGCTGCTTTAGAGCAGCTGGGAAGTAGCCCCTCCATCAGGAGGGCAGCTTCCCTGCAGATACACCAGTCTGCAACAACTGCTGTGCTATCCTGAGTGCAGCTCTAAACTCACAGGAGAGCTACTGAAGTGGATTAAGCCACTGCTTCATGACATACACGCTGGCTTTTAAGAGGCTCCTATCATGCCCCCAGCAGAGGTGTTTCAACAGGCAGGAGGCCTTGAGAGGCTGATGTAAAGGACTTAGACAGGAATCAGTGGGACAATCAAGATACGATCAGATTGGGAGCCCTTCAAGGGGAGAGGGCTGGGGGAAGGACGCCAGCTTTACACTTTTGTGAAATTAGAGCCCTGGTGTTTGTGTTGGTAATAAATTCATCTATATAACAAAGAATGATGTTGTAATGTCAGATGTTGCCTTTGCTGCACACTGAAGCAGAAGTTAGACTGAAAGGAGAATTTGGTAAATGATGTTTGTTGAAGGCAGTATGAGGCTAACACCAGGTACTCCAGCCTTGGGCAGCTGCAGTAGTCACTCTTTCCCCTCACAGCACTTTGCTTCTACACGAAATCCCTTCTAACTTCAGCTTTCAGTCAAGCTCTACAAAGGGTGGCACAGTCCAATAGCCTGCATACACTGCCAGTGAAGCATCACACTAACCAAAACACATTCAGATCCCTTTTCCTGAATCCTAGTCTGAAACAAAACAACATGTAGAAATGAAATTAATTTGGATGTACTCCTCCCTATTTAATAAGCAGTCATATAGAGAGGAACCAAAATGCTGGCTCAGAAACTCCCGAGCCTACCTCCTCGCTTTTACTCCTGAAGCAAAGGAGGCATTTCCATGGCATCAAGCAGATGGCTGAAATAAGCATCTTTCCTATATCAAGCTCCATGTGGAAGCTTAGAATCTATGTAAGGTACGAAAAAGCTACAAGCTGGAGGAATGAGGGGGTGGGGATGAAGGAAGAAGGAGGAGGAAAAGACAGGGGGTGGAGAGTAACACTGGAGAGCAGCAGTGGTCCAGCCCCTCTGAATCTGAAAAGCATCACAGGAGCCTCTGGATAAAGACCAGCTTCAGGAGCAAGGCTAGGAGACAGAGGATTTCTGCCCAGTGATAAAACATGGTGAGTAGGATTTTTGTGATCTGCCTCGTTTGCTCTGGTGCAATGGCTTTTCTTTTGCTCTGACACTCACAGCGACTCTGAGTGAGAATTATTTTGAGATGACTGCTTGTTTTTGAAGCATTGCTTTTTACTTCTTTTTCCATACATCTGGCAAGTCTGTGCCTGTATTTATAAAAATGTACATCCTATCTCCTTTTAAAGCAATAAATTACTGAGGACAGCCAAAGCTGTCAGTGTTAACACTTTGCTGTCTGGTACCAACAGGCTACTGGTTAGGGCAAGAAAAAGAGCCCTGTTTCCTTCTCAGGTATGCAGAGGAAATTTCTGCTCTGCTGCCTTCTTTTGGCACTACAGCGATGATTCGAAAGCTCCCTGCGCAGGAGTTAAAGCTGCCCTTTTACATGATGTAATTGGAACATTTCGAGCCAGTTACGTTTCTTTCAGCCTCAGGTAGAGAAGAAAACTGAGTGAGGGGTGCAGAGGTTTTGTCAGAGAAGGAGCCTCCTTTTGTCATGGGCTCAGCCTCCTGCCCTGCCACACACCTCATGCATGGCTGGGGCAGGCTGTGGGTGCCCCACACGGGGCTGGGGGAGGCTGTGGGTGCCCCACACGGGCCTGGGGGGCTGGGGGTAGGTGCTGTGCCCCCAGGGATCCCTCCCATCAGCACACAGCAGGACAGTGTGCTGGGAGTAGAAACGTGGTTAATTTTACTATGAAAAATCCTGAGCTCCACAAAACAGTTGTCAGGGCTTAAAGGAAGGTTCAGACTTCCCTATAGCACATTGCTAATAAGATTAAGCATTTAACTACACATCTTTCTAGTATTCTGCTGGGGAGTGTAAGATTTTACTTTGTGTGCTCAGTGAAATGAGGGTTGAATTAAAAACACACCAAAATGTGCTTTTTGCTGGTTCTTCATGAGAAAGCCATTGCTTGACCTAAATGTATATGCAAATAATTAGGCATCCTGGATTACCTGAGAGAGACAAATGATTAAGGGGAATGATAAGATACAGCCACTAAGGATGATGTGAGGAGTACTCCCAAGGAGAGGCATGATCTCAATGCAGGTTTGTGTGTCACCCAGGCGCCTTTAAAAATAAACATTCTGCTGTTTCCTGAATCACGGCTGTTCCTGATTACATCCTCCATCCTTTCCACCCTGTTCTTTTCTGCTTTCTAATGGAGATGAGATAGTAGCTGTGTAATCAGTTTAAGGAAGAAGATGAGCCCTGCTTTAAAATCCTCTTTGGTTTTTTACCAGAAGAACTGTTATGTTTATTTGCTTGCTAGAAACAGTGTTACAACAACTGCAGTGAGAGTATCACTACCCTCTGGCAAGGAAGCCGTATTCTGTTTTGCAATAAAAATCAAATTAACAGAATGGAATATATGTTCATGATTATTAGTAAGTATTTCCATTATTATTCTCAGACAGAGAGTTAATATTTTTGCCTGTAAATAAAGTCTTATTCCAAAAATCTCCCCCCCTTATCCTTTACTGGGAGCACCAGCTGTTCCTTATGCACTGCTAATTGATTAGATACTAAAGATTAAAAATTAGTGTTGTTCACTGACTTTAAAAGTAGCTGTGGCTTTCAACACCTCATTCTTGCCTGTTTTTTGCGTTTTAGGACTTCCAACTGGTGGCCAATAAAAATCTTCCTGAGGTTAAGAATCGAGAGAGCCTCCCAGAGTTCTTTTCCCCTTTCCCATTACATGACTTATCAAGAAATATTTTTAAGAACTTTTCATCTTAAAATGCATGGATTTGAAGCTTAATGCATATCCATAGACCCAAACCAGAGAGGCTTTCAGAAAACTTAATTATGCTACAATTTCTGATGGAAAAGCAGGGTAGCATTTTCAAAGGTACCTCTGATACTCAGCATCTTAAATCTGATTGATACGAAGCCACTTGTGGAAAAGGGATTTTGGACTCACTCCAAACTTGTATCCGAAAACATAAAAGCAGTACAAAGAGAGGTTTTTCCTTATTTTTGAAATTTTGAATTAAAAAGCTTAAACCACTATTCAATGTTTATCAACTTTTTCATTTCATAAAAGGAAAATGCTTGTAGGGAGGTGAAATTCAGGTGCCAAGTGACATGCAGAACTCTGCTTAGCAAGAGACAGCAAGGCACCATCTCTACAACCTGCCAATTGTGATATAAATGTAAAGAAAGAACACTCTTATCTCCCCTTCAAAACTGCTATATTCTGAATTTTGCCTATTTCTATCTCCAAGAGAGATGATTATATATAAATTACACACCAAACAAACATTACAAAGCAAGTAAGAGAGGTCCAAGCTGGAAAGTTGATAAGATTTTGAAATAAATGAACCTCAATTATATTTTTTCCTACTTGAGCAAAATTATTTTTGAGCCAAACTTGCTGAAGCTGGAGACTTTATCTAAATTTCCTCCTTGTAATAGTATTATTTCTCTCCATGCAACCTTGCTGAAACTTATACTCCTACTTTCCCAGTAGGATGGTATTCCTAGAATTACATGCGAGAGGACTGATATTTTACCTTTTCTTTGAAGACAACCTAAACAAACCTTTCTACTGTGTTTTAAGCTAGCAAGATACAGCAACTTTGACCCAGCCAAAAACCCAAAGCAAGGCTCTCTCACATTCCACCTCAGAGGCAAACTTATACATGGCTGGCAGAAAGTGTTGGGGCCATGGGCAGAGGCAAATGTGACCCCTCTCTCTGACTCACACGACAGAGGCAATATCTGGACAGTTTGAATCCTGTCTCCACCCATTTTCCTAAAGAATATCTGGCTCCATTGCACCTCTCTTTGACCCTTGTATGTTGGCCTGGACTTAGGGAGGATTTAGACCATCTGAATATGGCTCTTATTAACCAGAACAGTTACCTAACTCAGTCTTGCTCAGGTCCTCATAACCCAGATGCAGAAGCAATTGCTTTGATTGTCCTAAAATCAAGTCTCCTCAGCCCACAAGAATGTGTTCATCTTTCCATTCTAAAACATTAATTTACTTTTAGATGAATCACAGATGCAGTAAAAGCTCCTGGTTTATGAAAAGGCTGTGACACACCCTGCACAGATGGTATATGTTTGAGCATGAAGTATCTCTGTATTTTATGAGCAATATTATCCAAATTTAAAAGGAAACCTTATTTCCATTACAGTATCAGCCTCAAATCTAGATCTGATTGCCTGCTTAGACACCTGTGAAATCCTAAAAGTGAGCAGCTGGTCTGACCAAGCCAGACAAAAAGTACTATTTACTGTGGATGGGAAGCCTCAATGCTGCTGCTACACCCAATCTTATTGTAAAAGACAACTAAACTGCGGCCTAGTGTAAGATTCGAGGATGTCCTCTATTTAAACACATTCCATAAGCAATTTTGCAGATAGTAAAAAACCATTTTGTTATTAATGAAGAAAACATTGAGACACTCAGTACACTGACTGCTAATTTCCACAGGTTTCTGTTCTTTATGGTGACTTTTAATTCCAAATTGTATTTCCTTTGCAAAGATGGAAATCAGGCCCTCATATATCTTTTATCACTGTGGAAGAAGTGATATCCTGCAAGTCGAAGAGAAGAATAATTGAAAAGGAACAGAGACAGGCACTAGTGTAGCTGAGTGCATGGGCCAAGAAATCCCAGAAAAATGTTCTGTATTTTAAATGCCTGTAATAATTTTTCATAGAATTTTGATTTGGCTTTACATAACCACAGGAGGGTAACTTTCCCTTATAGCACTTTAACCTGTTTCTAACTTCACTGGTACAGCTTCTGGGGTTAAAGTATCATGGTATAATCCATTACAATGAAAAGGGCTAAAAGTATTAATAGATATAGAAAGACAGAATAATCACATAAATATTTCTGGTCTATTTTTGAAAAGAAGTTCATTGATAGTTTACATCACATGAGTATGAAGAGGAACTCAGAGTATGGGAAATTACAAAACAGCATCTAAGATGAATGTTTTAAAAAATCTGGAGACTCTGGTAGTCTGTCCTGAGGAGCCCTCAAAGAGTTGACTGAGGAGGTCCTGCCTTTATTTTGTTCATTTTGAGTAACATTTTTAATGGGGAAATTTCACGAAGGTACGACAGTCTTAGAATAAGCAG
>VYZR01054779.1:19470-39381 GCA_013400675.1 Oxylabes madagascariensis | reverse complement strand
ATTAAATAATTAGAATACAAAGTTGGTGATTATAGATATATATATATATGTAGTAGATATTAAAAAAACCCAACAAATCAAACCACAAAATCCCCACAAAACCAAAACGAGCTAACACTTTTTTCCTCATTAGAAGAAACTGAAAAGGCAGCATCAGCTACCATCAATGTATCTTACATTAATATACTACAGATATTCTCAGTAAAAATGTTACCTGGGCCATTTTGGCTTTCAAGATAAAACTGTTCATCTAATCTATAAATAAAAAGACAGAAGAACAAGACTTAAAGTTTCTTGACCCAGTTATCAAACTGGTCATCCAAAGTGTTTCTTAACAAGGAGACACAATTCAGATCAAACATTACTTTAGTCCAAAGATTATCTAATGTCATCCTAAATTCTTCACTTTAATACATTTCATATTTGACAGTAAATAAATCCATCCCTAAAAGCCTTTTTAATGCATCTGCAGGAAAGTTCCCAAGTATGCAATATCCTACAAAAGTGACCTTTGCTTAATACTCAGAATGGGCAGAAACAGCAGCAGGACTTCAAAGGGTCCTACATAACATTGTTGTAAGGCTGCCACTTGCAATGTCACAGACCTCTGAGGAGCTCCTCGGCAGCATCAGGGACACAGGGACACAGGACCTATTTCTGCACTTGCAAAGGACTGAGATGTCAGACACTTTATTTCAGGGATATTAATAAGTGGTCTTGCATCAGCTATTTCTGATTGTTTTCACAACCCTGCTGGAGTTCTGCACGCTGAATTGCTTGTCGATCACACCTTGCTTTTCAGAACAGGAGCATAATTGTGTCCCAGTGACCTATTTCTAAATATGCAAAACAAGTTTCCCGCAGCATCAGTGAACTCCAGATACCTGACAGGGTAGTAAAATGTTTACTGCCTTTCATTAAGAACGTTCCGTAACACTCACATGTAGTGCCAAGTGCAAATGAATGCGCCAACATCTCAATCACAGTGATAGACGCCCATCTATCACTACCCACCATGTTTTCACCACATGTCAAATACTCACACTTTGCCCTTACGTTATTTGTAAACATTGCTAATCACCTGTTAGTTTGCAGCTTCTATAAGAAAGAGGCTGTCACTGACCCGCCTGCTGGAGAAGTGCTCCCAAATACAAAGTCCCACATCTTGTGAGGTGCTGGTCAGAGTGTGGCTGTTCCAGCAAGGCCTGCCAACTGGAAAGCTTCTAGAGGCTACAGACTGCTATTATAGTTCAAAACAGACTGAAAACTGCTTTAAGTTCTATTTCAGGAGTACAAAGCCTAGGCTTGGTGCTGAATTTAAAATCTCCTGTTCAGTGTCTCCAGTTGTTCAGTTGTGTCTAACCAATTCAAAACAAGATAAATCATTAAATGAGGTTTCAGTCAGGAGAGATTCAAGCACATTCTTTCAAGAAGAGGACTTGGAGTTATTGTGTAGTTTCCCATCAAATAAAAATCTGGTTGCTCCAACAGCTTTTAGGTAGCGCTTGCCTTGTCCCTGACCTACCTTTATGAAACTCCATTGACTTACTCAATATTCAAGTTGATGCATGACAGGAAAGGATCAGATTTTTCTATAAAAGAAATGCCAGAAAACTGAAAGTGACATGGTTAACGTATTAATGACTAATTAGATTTATAAAAACACAAAACAGATTCAGTACTAAACTATATAGGCAGAGCCTGAAACTGGCATTGATACAGGTACTAGAGTATTTTTAGAAATAGCTAATCAATACACAGTGCAGATTCAATGTGGCAATGCCTCTGTGTGCTACACTGGTCTTTGTAAATTGGAGATGACACTTTTGTCATGACTAACAATGATTTTCAATTTTTGATTTTTGACAATAAAAGTAACAGTGTAGAAAATGATACATTATACTCAGAAGGAAGCAAAATCAGTAATTCAGTTTCTGATGCTTCCAGGGTAGCACCAAGGTTTATTGGATTTTCTATTCTCAGATAAGGATTATTTTAATATACAGTGAACGTTGTGTGTCAGAAGTTTGATCTGTTTTCTCAGAAGATTTCCCAACTTGAGATCGTTGTCCTCTTCTAAGGTACTGATCTATGAACTGCTGCCTCTCTGATGCACACATTTGCATGTTGAAGTTTCTCAGGCATTGCTTTTCGTTGATGCCTCTTCTACCTTCAGAACAGGACCTTTACCTTGTTAAAAGCCATCCTGAAGTCATAATCCTCAATGCAAATCTGTTTATTTCTAACAGACAAAATGTTCTGTGAGCCTCAACTACCAACCCATAATGGGAACTGTTTCTCCTTGTTGAATCTTCCAGCCAACACACCTTTCGTTTCCCTCAGTCTGTTTCTCATGCAGTACCATGACTCAATGATGGAAATGTCTGATGGCAGAGAAACTCAATTTTATAATCCTTAATGTCCCTTCCTTTGTTCTCCAGTTGCTTTCAAAATTCACAAGGGCTACCCACCAACCTCACAATGGTTTTGTTCTGCTGTTTTCTTTACAGAAACAGATGTGAGGAGGCAATATGGAGCTCAAGAGAGGAAAGACCTTCATAAAATCCAGTGTGCAACATGAGAAAGTGCCACCAGTGCATCCAGCTGCTCCCAACAAAGATGAGATGGGCAAAGACAAAAAGGCAGCTCTGGAGGGAAACCAAAGTGTGGCCGAAGTCCAGCTGGCATGTTTGGCCACACACAAGAACTACAGATTTTCTACCAAAGCAGCAAGGAATGGAGCTGGTGGTCACAACCTGGAAAAATCATCTGGCTCCTCCTACAAGCTTGTAAGGAAGAGTAAAACCCATGACTGTGTTGCTGAGGCAGACAAAACAGAGCCCTGCAGCACCAGGCCTTGCGAGGAGGGTTTCTTTGGAAAAGGCAAGGGTCGACTTGTCAATAGCATCAGCTTTTCAGGGATGTCCAGCTCCAGCAGTAAGAAGGAGTGTGTGGTCAGCCCCAGCCAGTCTGCATGCAGCAGTCAGATGATTGATTACAGGAACTTTGTGCCACAGATGCCTTTTGTACCAGCTGTCGCAAAAACCATTCCCAGGAAGAGGATTTCCCTCAAGAGATCTAAGAAAGGATTCAGAGACATATTTCATATAAGAAAAAATAAACCAGATAGCCTCTCATTTCTGGTGGAGAAGGACAAGAACCTGTCCTCTCCAGGCTGCAAGAGTGAGTTATCTGGACGTTTTGCAAAGTATCTTTTCAAAACTGGAGAAACTTGTGCAGCTGATTGCTTGTCACAGGACTGCTCAGACAATGAACTGCAGTCTGACTCCTATGACTACTGCAATGCCCTGTGTGAAGATGTTGCCTCCCTGAAGAGCTTTGACTCTCTCACCGGCTGTGGGGAAATCTTTGCTGATGAGAGCTCTGCTCACCTGGAGCTGGAGAACAGCAAAGATCTTCTGCTGAGGCGAAGCAAGCATAAAGACAGCCCTGGCATGGGCTCCTTCCAAGGCGGGGTGGAGCAGCTGGCCTCTCCTGGCCAGAATGAGACAGTGGAATTTGCAAAGTTTTGGGACAACATCAACAAATCAGTAAGGCTGCATCAGAGTGCTCTGTTTGAAAAGAAGTTACTGAAGATATCTGGTTCTGATGCAGAAAAGGATAGAAGTCAGGCTGCTGTACCAGTCACAGACCCCCAAGTGTCACCTGATAAAGAAGGTGACAATTCCAAAGACAGCTCCACAGAAACAGAAACACCGAAAAGTGAAAACCAGGAATCCACATCCACAAGTGATGAAGGCTACTATGATTCTTTCTCTCCTGGACAAGATGATGAACTGAAGGAAGCTCAGACCCCTGGTGTCCCAGGTAGATTTCCAAGAGACAGCTACAGTGGAGATGCCCTTTATGAGCTCTTCTATGACCCAAATGAAGTCAAAGTAAACCCTATCCTTGATGATGATTTGTGTGCCTCTGAAAGTGTTTCAGAACAAGCCATTGAAATCCCTTTGTCCATTTACAGCTTTCATGTTGGAGCTGAGGAGAACATGACTTCCCAACCAACTCTAGACATCATTAGCCAGGGTTTCTTCCACAGCACATGGAAAGGCAAGGAATGTTTGCTAAAGCTCTGTGATACTGAGCTTTCACTGACCATGGGGATAATAAACTGGCTACGAAAACACTCAGGACTCATTTCCTCCCCTGACTCTCTTCAGAGTCCTCAATCACAGCCAGAGAAGTCTAATGATTCATTGATCCTGCCCAGCCACAGTCCAGAGCAGAAAGGGAGCACAGAAGCTCAGCAGGAGACACCAGGCAAGGGTGAAGCTAATACATTTAACGTATGTGTGCCTTTGGAAGAAAGCAAACAGGCAACCCAGGTCTCCTCAGTAAACATTGCTGGAAGAGACCACAGCCTGGCCCCCTGCCTGAACACATCTGATCTGGATTTCCAAGGAAGAGAAGGGAGTCACCACAAGGACTTATCTACAGTACCTGGGACTGTGGAAACCACCAGATCATCAAGTCATGCACCACAATCACAGGCTAACAGAGACAATCTGCAGACATCTTCAACTGAGAATAAGAAGGTGGCAATTTCACTCGGATGTGAGACATCCAGAGATAAAAACCCACTGCCAGAAAAGCTGAACAAAGAGAATGGCTCCCAGAGCTCTGAAAATCATTTGTTAGATGATAATCACGAAGTAGAATCATGTTACTCCTACAAGACTGCTGCGACCTCACTCCGAGATCCCCTTGAGAGGGAAGACAGAAATAAACCAATGTGTCACTCTCTCTCTATTTCCTGTGACGAACCACCACAGCCTCTAACCCTCCATCACTTCCAGAGCTACATGAGCCCCACACCAACAGAGAGCAGCACTAACATAGTGCAGCTCTTAGAGCACTGTGTAACACAGGTGGCATCATTAAAAATCAGCTATGAAAACAAGCATCTGGAAGACAAATTCATCGGGAATGAAATGAACAGTATCATTCATAAGATGTCTCAGTACAAAAACAAGTTATTGTTGCAAAATGAATGCAGCTGCATTGCTCAAATTCCAGAATATCCCAGTATTCCTAGCACAAACCAATACAACTATGAGACAAGTTTCCAATCTAGCAGTCTGTATCATTTGAAGCAAAATGGGGAGCAAATTTCCTCTGAAGATCAGAAAAGTAGAGCAAAAATCCTAGATGAGGTTGCTCAAAGCAAGATAAATTTTGAATATGCCCAGCTGAATAATCAAGCACTCTCCTATTTAAAGGATTTTGGTCTCAGTCCAAGCAACTCTGACTCTGAGACATCTCTTAGTAGACCAACATTTTTACCTCTCTTTAACTCTGTCTGCCCCGACATAGCTGGTACCTTCTCACAGGGCTCACACAGCACGGCTGTCTGTCTGTCTGACTCGCTGCAGCCTGAGGAGCCCAAGCAGTGCAGCCCAGGGCCCTGGAACTGTGCAGAAAGCCCCTGCCATGGCCTGGCTGCAGGGACTGCTCTGTCCCCTCTCCTAGAGGCAGTGGCCCGGGATACAGCAGTGACAGCCAGGAACCACCCGTGACACACCTGCATGGAGAAGGTGAGTGCTTAGGGGGAAGGGTGAAATGAAATGTGAAACAATTCAATCCCTCTTTTCACAGTGGGACACTTAACAGCAGTGGAGGCTGAGGGATTCAGGGTCTGTCATTTATGCAGGGGGCCACAGGAGAAAGCCAGGGGTCTGCAGTGTGGAATCACAGTGCAGATGTGCCCTGCCCTGCAGGTGCACACATACGGTGTGCTCTCAAGCACAAGGGAAAGGCCACAGTGCTGTGCCGCTGCTCCCAAGTGCACCAAAAGGATGGTGCTCCTTCTTCCAAACCTGAAGTGTTTCTTCAGAAGGTGCAGTTGGTCTCTGGCCAAACTGTGCTGTGGGAGAGCAAGAGCTGAAGCCAAGGCATTGTCCCCATACAAGTCTCGACGGGCTTCTCAAGAGAGGGACTACAGGGTGTCTATGCTGCACCTCAAGCATTTGAAAATCCTTCAGCCACACTCACATAGCATAGAGAGAGCCTGAATCTGAACTGTGACACGATAAGAAACACCTTTGCTGCAAACCAGAAACCAATGAAGCACACAATGATTGTGCTGGTTTAGGTTTGCCTCTCACATGAGGCTTTAGGCCAGAGTGGGCACTTATCTGTACAGAGAGTTCTAACTCTGTGCCAGCTGAGAAATCCTCTGGCCTCCAGCTGCTGAGAGGAATTTGTTGTAGAAGTCACTTGGGTAAATTCTCTGTCATGTTCCCTGCCAAATCTGACAGATTGGCTGGATTCTGCCCAGCCTTGGCCTCTGAGAAGGCCCCTTTGGAGGTGGTGGAAGACAAAGAGGAGGGTGCAGCAAGGGCCAGGACAGAGAATTAAGGAACAGCTCACTATTGGACAGAAGGATACAGGGATCACAGCATTTCTCTGGCTCTTGCTGCTCACAGCAGTGTGACTGCTTTCTGGTCATCTCTAAAGGCTTCCCAAGCAGCACAGGGGAAAAAGGACAGTGTTTCTCTCTGCGTGACACAAGAACACCCTTACATTTTCAAGTCTGGGTAGACTCAGCCACCTGTTTTTCTATTTATGTCATTGTGAAAATGACCTTGCCCACTAACAAGTCTCCCATTGCAGATAGGGATATTTTTCAGGGGTCTGCATCAAGGTGAGGGCCAGAGACTGTCAGTCTTCCATACCCTTAACAAGCACATTGTTTAGTTATAATCTGTTCATCAGTAAATTAGGTCTTTCTCAACTGAAAGAAGTGATCTTGGGTTTTTTTCCCTTTTTGTTGTAAATTCTGCATTTGTGGTGGTTCTGCTGATTAGAAACTCACCTTCTTGTGTCACCAGAATTTTGAGCAGAACTTGCCATCCATGGACACACCATAGTCCTTAGAACTACTCATCTCTTTTAGATATTTCTGAAATGATAAGCTGAGTACAGATGAGGTAAGGTTTGTGCTTACAGCTACTATATGTATGGAACCAGGACTAGGCACAGCTTCTTGGGGTTAGAAGAACAGATCAGTGTATGCCTTGGCCTGATATTTTTATTTTGCTGTGAATATTAATCCACAGGGTACTGCTAGAAATATCCTTGCCTTTGCAGGCTAGGAATGCAAAGGGATTCTGATTTTGAGGAGTGGAATGTTAGAAACAGAGAAGGGAGCTGTGTGACTGTCAGGAGTGGTAACAGACTGTATCTTTACACTGAACAAGACATAACACAAGTAGACATTACTGGACTTGGGGCACATTCTTTGCATTGTGTCAAGTGACAGCTGCTGTGTGCCACCACGTGCCAGCAATGATAATACCTGCCATGGCAGGAATGTGACCAGGTCATGCTTTCACCTGAGTCCCAGAAAAAAGACAATTCAAGCTTTTTTCCAAGAGGGAACTGCTGATTTTGTGATTAAGGTTTCTCGAACAGTAAAATGAATGAAATTTTAGAATATAGATGGGATTTAGATATTCATAAAGTGACTATGAGGACTGGGCTCATTTTAAGGAATCACTTAGCAGCAAAGTTGCTGTTTGTCACAATTTTTTACAGAAAAAGAATTTAGACAATAGTTAAAATGTCATTTAAAAGAACTGGCAGTGGGGACAGATACAAACACTGGCGTGTGACTGAGTTTCCCTATCCGATATTTTCTTGCCTGCCCACATAAACAGATGGCCTACAGGTTTGTCGGAAATTTTAAATCATTGTGAAGATGACTCAGGAGCTTTGCTTCAGTCATGAGGGTGGTAGAGCAAGAGAGGCAGTGTACAAACACAGTGTCACCTCCGAATCCATGGAGACAGACAGCGCTGAGAAACACTCCTACGCTGGACATGACTGTGCAAACTGCGAGAGCTTAGACACAAAGAAAGCTCTAAAATGCCACCCCTGGGAGCTGTGAGACAAGTGACAGATCCAGAGGTGGCTCCTGCTTTGTCCTTCAGAACAAATGCAGCCCCTGATCCTGCCATGGACTCCCAGGTCTGACCTGAAGGAGGTGGGAAAAAGGTCATCTTTCTTGCATTTGTCGCAGGGCGGAGGAAAAGCCCTTTTCAAAAGCCATTAAAATCTCCAGGTTTTACCCGCCCATCTCAACATATTCCAGGACCCACAGTAACAAACAAGCCCATCCTCTCTGCTCCAAAGGGTGTGCAGGCTTTGCTACCCTGATGAGCACAGACCCAGGACTGTGATGAAGAATGGGACAAGAAATGCAAGTCACAGCTTCTCTTCCATTTCTCCCTTCCCTGGCCTGTGAGAGAGAAATCTGCAAATGCCTTGTATCTGAGCTCACCAGGAACCCCAGGCATCCTCACGTGGGAATATGGAAGGCTTATGTAGAAAGTGGGAATTCTGAGAAAAAATGCAATGAAAAGTACAATTTTCATTGTTCAATATCTAAAAGTTAGGACTTAGGCAGTGAATGCAGTCCACCCCTGAATACAGAGAGGATTCCTAGATCTGTGCATTCATGGATCATAGAAAACAAGCTGTAGAAGTTTGTGATTTTCAGCCACATGTTTTTCATCAGGAACTTCAAAAAGGAAGCAGAGTCCTCAAGCAATGCATTGGGAGGTCTTTTCCTGACTCTTAAAACCTGTGGAACTGACCAAACAGACAACACTGGATGTCATAGCAATTGGACATATATAGAACAAAATACTCTGCAAATACCAGCCATTTCAGACCACTGAGCCATTTCTACCNTCTTCAAAAAGGAAGCAGAGTCCTCAAGCAATGCATTGGGAGGTCTTTTCCTGACTCTTAAAACCTGTGGAACTGACCAAACAGACAACACTAGATGTCATAGCAATTGGACATATATAGAACAAAATACTCTGCAAATACCAGCCATTTCAGACCACTGAGCCATTTCTACCACTTAATGGGGTTTGAACTGCATTTTCCATTAACTGGTAGATGTGGCAGAGCAACAAAACCTCTTGTGCCCCCAACAATATGTGCTCACTTCATTCAAATGCTGAACTGCCACATTATGCACCAGTTGAAGATTTTGGATGTGTTTCAGTGATAGCTCTGAAAGGAGTGCATTGCAATAAGCTTGCCCTCGGGTCAGAAAAAAATACATAACTGTCAATCAAACAGGGATTGCTATAATAGATAGGGCAGCTGTAGATGAAAGAAGACAGTATTGTAAATGTGATTGCTGTTATCAAGGAATTGAGATTCAGAAGCAGATAAAATACAGCCTAGGCACTGCAAAGTGACAGAGGAATGTGTATCTGATCCTCACCAACTGAAGGGCTACTCATGGTCTGTGCAATTCCTGTAATGCTTTTTATTCCCTGCTGGTTCAACTTCACTCCCTCTCTCTTAAATAAAGTTGTATTTCTCCCAAACAGAAAATTTCTCTGATAGGCATGAAGAAGGCAGACTGCAATATCTGGATTTGATAAAAAGGAAAAGCAGAATGAAGTCTCATCTGCGTATAGGCAGTTTTCTCCTCAAGTAGGGTATTTTTTCTCAGAATGGTCAATAGGTCAAAAAATAAAGGCAGAACCTCTGTGCACACAGCAGGAAAAGCATGTGGTAGCTTTCAAAGTCTGGTGAAAGAAATCCTCCTCTTTCCATGCTCCCTCCATGGCATAGTAAAGGGATGATCTCTCAAGCTGCACATGCTGAAATGTAACTAGAATACAGCACAGAGACAGCCAGCACATTTTCTGCACTGGAAATGCCTCTGGCTCTGAAATACACACCTGTATAAAGTCAGTTACCCAGACCATGTTACCCAGTGGATATTGAAATCTCATCTGACAGCCCACCAGCCACATACACACACTCCTGTTCAGACAAATGCATCACAAGGTACAAACGTTCTGTTTGTCACATGTGGTACCACGGAAGCAAAGAGCAGGGAGACAGAGGTGACAGGTCACTGCCTCTGCTAATAGTAACAGAATGTTAGTCACCATGTGCCCAGATACTTGGGCTAAATGCTAAATTAAACGATTTTCTCCTTCATTAAATGTTGTTGCTTCTGGACTTGGCTCTGTCTCACTGCACAGTCTTCATGGTATTTTGTCATCAATGCTCATTCTACCCAAAATCAGAATTCTATCAGGAGGAAGAAATGTTCTTGCCAGTGTACTTGCTAGAGGAGGGTTTTTCCCCAGTTATCAGCACGGATAATCTCTTAAATGCCAGATGCACTATAATGTGTTTCATTTTAAAACTGAAGAAATTGATTTGCTGCTTTACTCGCTACTGCAGCAGGATGGTTTCCATGGATACAGCCTTATAGGGACTCTATTTTCCCCCTGTTGACAACAGTACAGAAAGCTAAATTCTCATCTTCACTGCACCAGCATAAATTTGAAGCTAGGGCAATGATTCCCAGATTTAACCCTGAGAGCAGAAGTTGGCTCCCAGTCTCCTTCAGCCTTGAATTTGAGATTTCCAAGGGGATAGCAATGGAGGGAAAAAAGAACAGCAGCATGGTCTGAGGGACAGGACATATAAAACACACAGTATCTCTGTGTGAGCAAAGGCAGAACGCAAACACACTAACTGCCCATTCAGAGGCTTAGTGTCTTGCCTGACATTGAAGTGCAAAAATACAAGTCAGATTTGGGCTACAGAAGTCTGGCTATAGAATTATGGAATTGAGCCCTTGTTTTTTAAATGAATCAGTTGTTCCCATTCTGAAGAAAACCTGCTTCACATCAGGTCAGGAAGGTATAAGAGTGGGAAGAAGGGGAAAGTGAGAGCCTTGTATCCAGAGCAGGCTGCTTCTTTCATACAGGTGAGAATCTGGCCCCCTCAGGAATACAGTCATGGAGAAACTGAATGCAAAGGAGATCCTCACCTTGAGAATGGGCTGTAAGAGTTTGATGGCATTTATACTCACAAGCCAGCAAGTAAAAATTAAGAGCCTGGTAACCTCAGCTTTTTGGATCTCAAGTATAAAATATTTCCTTCCATTTCCTCCATCAGAAAATGCAGAGGGGCAGAAACAGAGGCCTCCAGAAAACTCTGCATTCTACCTCTGCCAAGGGGCTGCAGCAGTGTTTGGAAAAGGAGTATCAGAAACAGGACAATTTGAGAATTTAGAAACCTGAAATAATCAGTCTCCTTTTTTCTGCCAACCAGCACTCTCTGAGCTAGACCTTGGCTCCTCCTGGGTGTCTGGGTTTAATGCTCTCTTTTCCAAATGCCCTTAAGCATAGGAATTTTAAAGCCTTTTAATTTCTGTTATGAACCTTTCATAGTTTAATGTCTTTAAGACACCTGTTAAAATCTTGTGTCTTTTGTGCTATACTTAGCAGTTTTGCTTGGCAGAACTTAAAAAATATTCTTTTTGAATTTTTTCCTTTTCTGACATCAATTTGTTCCCTTTTGTGGTCTAGCAACACTGGGGAGATTGCAGACTTTTGTGATTCAGGGCAGAGGCCATGCCTCAGTACATAAGTCTGGGGTCTCTGTAAATGAAAATAGAGTTCAGAGAGATGGAAAGCACAGAATTTCCCAGCATCAATAGATTTTCTGCATTTTCCTAAAAAAACACCCCACCAAACAAACAAACAAACAAACAAACCCAACCCAAACCCAAGAAAACTCCAAACCTCAAACCCAAACAGGTAATTTTAAATCTGGGTAAATTAAGAGCAAAAAACTTGACCATCCAGGGAAAGACATAAAAGACTGTTGTCATGAGCACCAGAGCACTGGGAGCCTGCACTGTTTTAATGAAATGCCCAAAATGAACACAGTTCCCCATCAGGTCTTGTGGAAGGCTGTCCTGTTTTAAGCAAACTCTCCTACTGGTCAGTTCTTCTAGAAAGATTGGACTGTGTACATCTGGTATGGCAAGTTTCTTCTGTCACTCAAATCATGGGAACTGCACCTCTTTTGCATCTGAAGGTCAGAAAGATATTCACAGTTCTTGGACACAGAGCTCAGGAGAGAGAGACACAAAGAAGTGCTGTGTGTTAGGGTTTTCCCGTGGAGTAAGGCAATATTCTGAGCTTCTCTCTACATGCATGTGGCAGGTTTGCTCAGGGAAAGCTTAGAAGATCTTGTGGCACTTAATAATAATGTCAGCCAGGGATGACAACTGCACAAATGATGCCAAGATACTACTGCCAGCAATTTCTCTCTTTCCACAATCAGCTATCCTCCACTTTGTGGTGATTATATTATCCAAGGGGAAACTGCCAGTCTGCAGGTCAAGATACAGCAAAGATTACTGGAGAACTATAAAAAGGAAGGTCCTCTTTGTCTTATAGAGAACAAAGAAGGGGTTTTTCTCCATCTCCTCTTCACTGGTCTTCTCCAACTGCGATACTTTCCAAATCGATTTTTTTTTTCTTTCATGACAACTTTCCATTTAACTTGCTGCAGGCAGGCTCGACTCTTCCCTGTCACATGCTTTCCATTCCTTCTGCTCCCTCTTGGAGACTGAACCTTCCTCAAAACCCTTTTCTCTTTCCCACGTGCCTGTGAAGCTGACACTTCCTGGCAGCTCATTACCCCTACCAGACAATTCTCCCCACCCTCAAGAGCCTGGAAACCCCTCTTCAGACAAATCCTGCAAATGCCAGCCAAGCTCTGCTTAACTCCCCAGAACCTGGGTTCTGTGCTTTGCTCACACTGCACAGGTGCAGACAGTCACTGAAGGACATGGGAGGATCACAACCATGGCCAGACAGGATTAAGGAATTTTGACCCCCCCCAACCCCTTTTGTTGTGTTTCTCCATTTCACAGCCAACGGAGGGGAAAAAATCAAGTCAAGGTGGCTTTGGGTCTGTGATACACAACCAAGGAGCTGCAGAGAAATCAATAGTAAGAGAAATTCTATCTGACTTCAGTAGGATGGAGAGAGACCCTGATTTACAGCAGGAAACATGAGGCAAAAGACTACATCAGAAATTTTCACAGCTCCAGCTTTTCAAAGACATTGTGCCCTCTGCTTTCAGCTGCACTTTTAGGAAAAATCTGATTGGGTGTTAGCCTTAATTAACCCTAGTGCAGTTGCATTTCTGAAATAAGGGAAGGTTGTATTTTACACAAACATCAAATGGGGCTTCTCAGCAGCAGAAAAAACACTGAGGAAAAGGAGCAGCTCTTCCGTCTTTGTACTTTAAATAGGGGATGCTGCAATTTATGGCTCTTGGAGAAATAAAAGCTCAATTTCCCTTCCTTAGCCATTCTGTCTTCCCTTGAATATACAGGCAAGTAGGGTTTCACTCTGAAAAAAGCACTAAGTAGACTGTTGCTACAGCAACCAACTCCCTGAAACCCATTTATAATTAAGATGGTGGTCTAACCACCCAAAAAATACATCCTGCATACTCCCCAGGTTTCTTGCTTCCCAAATAACAACTGTGTGTTTTGACAGTGAGTCCATCTGATCAGGGTAAGGTTGGTTAGGTGGGATTGCAAGAGTGATTATGTCTTTGGAAGTTTGCTACTGAGATAGCAAAAGGATGCCAGGAAACAGCAGGGTTGCAATGCAAGGCACTTTTTTTGGCTAGATTTCTTCAACCTTCAATCAATAACAAGATAGTACTTGAATCATCTCAGCTCTCAAAAGTACTCTTCAACTATAATCTGTAAAATTTTGAATAATACTTGCAATTTAAAAATGCCCTCAGCTTTTTTTTTTTTCCTCCACAATTCAAAAGCTGATTTTCATTAAAATCAGCACCAAAACTAATTAATAATTTTTCTGTCAGAAAAATGTATGTTAGCTTTCCCATTTGTATTTATTAGAGGTCATGAGAGCTAAACGGTATGATTGAATGCAGTCCTTGAAACATAAATTAAGAATGGATGAGGTTATTTTAAACATGACATTTGTTGCTGAGGATCATACAATGTGAATGATAGAAACGTGAAGGTTTTATGAAATTTTATAGATATAAATATATGAGCAGACACTTAAAAGGAAGATTTCTCTGTATTGCTCCCTTGACCTCTGAACTTCACATTTTATATTATTAAAGATAAATATATTGTACCCACCAGTCTCTCCAGAAACTGTAATGCCCTCAACCCACTGTGGTTCAATAAAATAGCCCTCCACTCATGCAAACATAAAATGCTAGGACAGCTTATGCTTTCTAAAGTAAGACTTGTGTCTCTTGCAGCATGTTGCAGACTTCCTCAATTAAAGGGCCATTAAAGTCTTAAATATGAAAAAATAATCCAAATATAAAGCAGGCTTTGAAAAGAAGTCCAGAGCCCAGGCAGCTTTCATTTAATTGAAATTAAATAAAATTAAGTCTAAATATTGATTGTTTATACTTTACTCCCATTTTCCTACTTTTTGTTTGTTTTCTTGAGAAAATGTTTTTTTTTCTCTCTGTTTCCTCAATTATTTAATCAGCCACGGTTTAACATTTTATAGACCAGTATTAACCTCAGAATCACGAACTGTAAACTGCTGCTCTGCAGTGTACTTTCAAAAATTCTCGATTTCATGGTCAGAAAAGAAAGGTTCCACCTTTCTAATCTCCTTCCAATAAAAGCTTCTTCTTTCTCCCTTGGTTCTAGCCCTTATCAGTCACCACTGTCTGCCACACCACTTCTCCCATCCTGCTGCTCCTCTCTATGCCCTAACTGTTGTAGGGAAGCTGTATTTTTGTAAGGCCAAATCCTGTATCTCATTTTTAGCCTCACAACCAGTAAACACAATTAGCAATTTTTATTGACTGAAACTGATAGGATACTGCTCTCAATACCTGTGGGATTCTGTCAGAAATCGATTTCACTTACTGCCATCTCGTACATGCCCATGTGAGCCGCGCTGTGTTCTGTTTCCCAGATCAGCAGGGTGGCATTCTTCCCTGCACTGAAATGTGACCTGTGTCAGGAGGTGTGCTGTCTCCCTTGATTTGATAAAGAGAAAATGAAAAAATCTGTAATAGCATTAACTATTATTGGATACTATTATTGCCTTAAACCTGAGTAGCAAAGTGACCTCAGATGTGTTTTGGATTCTCTACAGACAGACAATTGAAATTCCAAGCTGCCCATGCAGGCAAAACACCAAATAACCCGCAAAAAGCAACAAACAACCAAACCCCACAATCCTAAAAACAACCCACACTCCAGTTTCTCCATTCCTTTATCTAATGTTATTCCTTATAGTCTATCGAAAGGAATGGAAAATGAGGCAACTCGAATGAATGCACGTAAATCATCTGGCTGCACATAGACTATAATTACAATTTTTCATCTGGGAAACATAAAAATCTTTATGCTGAAAGTCAACAGTGAATAATAAATCATTACATTTACCCATTTTATACACTTCAAGCTTTGGAGAGAAATTCTTGTAAGGTACAACCAGACTCCTGTAGAATTGCACTGTAAAAGTAGCTACTTTATAAAAGCAGTTACTTTTCTAAAAGTATCTGATGTCCCCCAGAACAGGCTTGGGAATTAAGGGCAGAGAGAACCAGAACAGCACAGCTGGGTTTCTCTTCACCTGTGCTGAGCACCAGGCAAGCCAGCAGTGAGGAATCAGCAAAGGGAGGACACAGTCTCTGCAAGCCAGCACCCCTTGGCTTGGGTAGGATGCTCGCTGTACACCAGCTGGCCCTTTTGGCAAACCAGGAGGCCACGGACTGAATTTGGAAATGGAGGTGGTGGCCAGACCTGTTCCGAGCTGCAGTTACCATAGCTGAGCTGACTAAGGCAGGAAGTTAAAGCAAGGTTGCAACCTGTGTAATCTTTAAAAAGGCAATGAAGATTTTTATGAAGCACTGGTAGCTGGGGAAACTACCAGAGAAACATTGGCAACAGTCTAAGCAGCACAATTTGGCTACATGCACTTCTTTGTTTAGACTTCTCAAGGTCACATACCTCTTTTCATAGGCCCAGGACACACACACAGTGTGCAAGACCCTAGGTCTTCCTCAGCCAACAAAACATCTGGTTTTGGGTTCCAGAGATTTCTTCAAGTGCTGACAGCTCTCCATGATTTGGGCTTTTCAGTGGGCTGGGAACACCTGGATAGTGAAAAAACCAAAGCATATACATGTTTTTGTGAGAGCACTGCAGTAGGACCAAACATGTTTGGCATGGAAGAGCTTCCATCTGGCCTGGCCTGCTAGAGCAGCTGAGAACCACAAGCCAACGTTCTGGGAGAGCAGAACACCAGACACAGCACATTCCCACGGATTTGCATTGTGAGGCACCTTCCAGCCCTGCGTGTGCAGTCTGCTTAATCCTCCCTCCACGGATCACGGAGCATGAACTGTCAGTGCACATCACCGGTCCCCTCCGACTCCAGGCAGGGATTTGCTGGGAAGCATTGTTCCCTCCAGAGCACAGGCCCTGCGCTGTCCTTTCACACTCCCTGTTCACAATCTGCTCCCATGCCCAGCCGCGCTGTAGCTGTCCGTGCTGGGCTGCCTGTGGCATGGACTGGGCACGGACTGGCCCAGCAATCCCAGTGCTCCCAGCAGCCCAATTGTTTGGGCACTGGGGCCAGTTCTATTAATAAGTGCACTGTTAGTCACTGGCATTTCTGATGGGATGCTCGATGTCTTGAAAGAGTGAATGCTTCATGTAGCTTCCAATTAGCTGGGAAATGTTTTCTGGTTCTTTGCCTAGAAGGACAGAGACAACGGTAGCATTGTTAGCAATGAACTGGCACCTCCTATGTTGAGTTACAAGAATTAGTGGGTTACTAAACTACCACTGACCTTCTTTTATTATTTTTCTTAATCATTCATGAAGCTTTTGAAAAATGCTATTAAAAAGATACTTAAAATAAACAGAAATTGGGAGAATATGTATTTAGAATAGATGAGTTTATTTGCACCTCTGTGGCACCAAACTATTGTCAAGTTAAAAAAGGGACAAGATTCTTAAATATGTTTTAGACTGGCTTCCTCACTGCTCTGTAACAAACCAGTTAAGAAAAAACAACCATTTAAAAAAACCCTTGCCTTTAGGCAGTTGTAGACCCTGAGCATCCTCCATCAAGATATGATGCCAAATTTTCTTCCTTCTATTCATCAGACTCAACCTCTTCACAATCCTGTGCTACTGCCCTGCTTCTGCCTCCTTTTTCAGCCTTCTTAGCCCTGGTTCCTTTCTGCAGGGAGGGGAAGAGATGCAGACTTGAAGGCCTCTTTCCTTCCCCCAGGAAAGAGGCTGCAGAGAGAACCTTCATTATCCACCTCCCTCTGTCTTTGCTTGTGCGTTGTTTGGACACTAAGCCACAAGACTTCAGGAAGGTCTTCCAGGAAGGGACTTACAGACCATGTTCTGCTCCTCCTGGTGCATCTGCTCTCCTCTTTACTGTGTCTCTGCCTTGAAGCAGAGTGTCTCACCATCAACCTGACCAGAGGCATTGCTGTCTCAATCCTGATTTTATTTAATCATCTCAGGAAATCTATAGAAAATATTCAGTTACCAAATGAGAACGTCATATGGCAATCATCCACAGCACAGGGATCAATAAATTTCCCCTAGCAGCAATTTATCACTCAGTGTATCGCACAGCAATCCACTGGGTGCTATAACTGAAGGCACAAAAACTTAAAGTGAGCACAATACAGGGATGAATAATGGCCCAGTGCAAACCACTTCATAGGTGGGAAGAAATCCTGCCATGAAGGCAGCTTTCTCTAGCACCCAGTAAGAAAAACCTTAAGTCAGTTAAGACCTAACTATTAATGAAATAAGAGACACAAATACTGAAAATCTTGTTTCACTGTGCTTTCTGACAGGAGATTCCTGACTTTTTAGAGGAACTAGTTACTTAGTTTACAGTAATATAAATATCCAAAGCAGCAAATTGAACTGAAAAATCTAATTTAACTAAGTTATTGACACAGAATATTTGTTTGTGTTTTTGAGGCATACCTGAAAAATCCATTTCAGTGAGAATAAAAAAATGTGTGTTCATCCAAAAAATCAGAAAAGGTCATCCCTGTAACTTTTTTTTTCTCTTCACATTTCCACTTATGCAGTTCCAATATTAGAGTATTGAAAAAATAATGCATAAAGTCCCATTATTGGAACAATTTTCCAATATTTCAGGGATGCTTTCAAATTTCCCTTTCATTAATTGGCAGAACTAGTTATTTCCCCAGGTTTAACTGAGAAGTAGAGATTTTTCCATTGGGTTATTTATTGGGCGGTGGTGCTACTTCTGCTTCTTCAGGAAAACTTCTACTTTCCTGTGACTACTGTCTGATCTTTCTTCAGTTTGAACATTTAAAATTATTATTGGTAATAGGCTAAACTCCCTTCTACTGAACCGTGCTGAAGATCAACCCAATGTTAGGGAAAAGCAGCAACAAATCAATGCTGGCTAACAACAGATCTGATTTTGCCTAAAGGTCAGGCTTTTCTTCAAACACAGTCTCTCAAGATGGGAAGGGGTCACTGGTGGGACTGATTTCTGGTTTGCACACCACTGTCAAGTACTTCTAATGTGGCAACTGGATCAGTTGATAACTTGGCATCATTTCTTAACTGCATTTCTGTGAACATAAATACCTAAGAGTATGAAGCACGCTGCATGTAGTCCTTCACTAATTTCTCAAAGTCTTGTGTGTTTTATGCCATGGGAGCTAACTAAAACCAAAATCTTTGTGTTTTTATCACAGTTCCAAGTTTGGAAAACATCTATCATATCAATGAGGTTCGCTTCAAAGAATAGCAAAGTATGAAGGCTTAGACTCAATTTGTAGCAAAAAAAAACAACCCCAAAACAACAGAAATTGCAAGATTCTGGAATTTATTCCTAGTAATTCACAAGGCTGAACTCACACCTTCCATAATTCAAGAATACGTCTGAGTAATTCTGTTTTCATAAATGAGAGAGGAAGAGAGAGAGAGTTATGATCAGACAGATATGATAGACAGAAATAGACTCCTGTCAGGGAGCTGTGGAGAGCAGGAAGGTCACCCGGCACCTCCTTTTCTCCTGGCTGAGCCCCCTCAGCTGCTCCTCATCAGACTTTTGCTCCAGCCCCTTCCCCAGCTCCATTCCCTTCTCCGGACTCACTCCAGCCCCTCAATGCCTTTCTTGTTGTGAGAGGTCCAAAACTGAACCCAGGACTGGAGGTGTCTTAGCAGTGCCCAGCACAGGGGGACAAACAATGCCCTAGTCCTGCTGCCACACTATTTCTGACATGTGAAGGAATTGCAGTAAGCTATGCACTGGTGGAACTGAGGTGTCATATGATATCACCTTGTCTTCTTTCTTCTCCAAGTTTTTATTAGAAATTTTAGCCATAAAATAAAGAAAACTTAATCCTGCTTTCTGTGTCCTTTTAACCTCTTAAGTGACTTTCTGAAGAGGATGCAAATGGCAACTTTAAATAAGAGACATGATTCAGTTATCATGTCTAAGTGGCCACTTTTCATCTTTTAAATAAAAGGATGGTTGCATACTGCTTAGATTGGTTTTTACACTGTAGGGGCCTTTTAGCTGATTCATCTGCAGGAATACAAATGCTTACTAAACACAAATTATAACTGTGCAAGTACCCTGCTTTATCAGGTAGAGTTCCCTTCCCCAGAAGGTCAGGAGCAAGAAGAATGCCACATTCAGCTGATTGTGTTGCAACTGGGCTCCCTTGGGTTTAGTTTCCCAGATACTGCAATCCATTCTATATTCACATCATTTAATGGACATGCAAGTTTACAATACAATGTGTCCTAATTTTTGGACATGGGGGGAAGGGCAACAAAACAGCCTGTGCTGGGTTATGAGATGAAAACGGGTCAGTGATTCAATATTTTCTTACAAAGCACTGGGTGAGCAACATTAACTGGCAGCAAAGGTGATAGTAAGTGTCAGATTCTTAGGATTGATTAAGGACCATAAATCCACTGGATCCTCTCTTCAAAGACTGCCCGTGTGGCAAGGGAATACTTGGGTGGCTAGGAAAAAGCATACAACAGTGTAATCA
>VYZR01054779.1:0-10164 GCA_013400675.1 Oxylabes madagascariensis | reverse complement strand
AATTGGTTGCAGGGCAGAGGTGGGGGGCACTGAAGTCTCTATTCATCTATTAACTGATGTTGTTATTAAGCTTCCAGTTCAGACTTCTTGACTTTAAATCAGCTTCTCCTGTTCCTCTTCAACTGCAATCAGCAGGCTTTTCTCCAGCTTGGAGAGTCCATATTAGTCCGATCTTCCATCAGATACATGTTCAACTTCACTCATCCAATCACTCTCGATTCTCAGGCTGACAAAACAGGCATATCTTTGTCCCAGTTGAGAGAAGGAGAAATCTTACAATGCAAGATTCTGAATCCCAAGCCCTTAGGGGGACAGTGGCCCTACATTCTAACTTGCTCCTGACATTAATAACTCCCAAGACACTCTTCACTCTAGCAAAGGCTACATCAAATATTTTTTTAACAGATTTCCTTAGGCACATGAGCAATTCAACTTGCAAAACATCCCTTCTGGCCATAAAGGCTCAAAGTAGGTACAACGATGCTTATGAATTCAACTGATAAAAGTCACACCAGAAAAAAAGAGAAAAACCATCAAATGTGATTGTAGGTGGAAGGCACTGAGAGTTGGAACATCACTGGGTCTATCACACAGTTTTAATTTGCAGGTAGAGTGGAGATGTTGTGAAAACTTCATCATAAAAGGGGACCAGCTCAGGAACTGAGTCATTTGATAATGCCATTGATGACTGAGCTGATATTCATAAACTCTAGGGAATCTGCAGATGAAATGACTGCGCTGTGCCTAGGAAATACTGAAAAGTCAGGCTTTCTGTGAGAGACTTGGACTTAGTAGGGATGATGATACTGGAAGTTACAGGCTGCAATTGCCAGACACGCAGTCAGGACACAAAAATTCAGCTACCAGACGTACCCGTGGCCCTGCTGCAGCCCTCTCCTCTTCCCCCTACTGCTGTTCTGCTGTGCCACCTCGTGTTCGCCAGCTCACACTGCTGCATGCAACGGGACACCTACACATCATCAACGTCCTTCATGTGGACTTTGTGAGACCAGAGCAATGTGCACCTGTGCCTGGTGACACAGATGTAAACAGGACACTGAACACTGCACTGTCAAAATCCTTTCCGTATCCTTGTGAAGGCCGAGATGCTCACAGATGTTTTCAGACTTTCAGTGGTTACAGCAGAGTTTTGAGTTTGCCGCAATTCAGATTGTTAGGTAAGATCTGCACGGTGGACATTTCTCACAATTGCTACCGAAGCCATGGCACTGTCTGCTGTCCTTGTCCTCTGGGCTGTCAAGCACCATGTCCCAGGGCCCAGAGCAGGGAACACACATTAAGAAATTCCCTGTCCTTTACCAGCTGACGTGTAGTATTTTGAATAACCACATGACCACCTCGTGTTTTTTACTTGCCTCACTGTAAAATGGGTGACATTTATTTCACCAGGGTGACAGAGCTTTGGCGTGGTTTTTCACAGCAGATGGGTTTTAGAGATCTGCAAACGACATTGCTTTAACAAACTGGCAGAAACACCTTTCTGATGACGGGGCACACACTTGGAGCTTTGCAGAGTACATTCAACAGAAGGAAGCACAGCAATCCACACAGCTTAAGAAGGCCTTTGCATTTAGCAGATTTCATATCATTTGTCCAGACATATTCTAAACCTCTTTGATTTTTTCAGGAGCTGCCGACATTCAGGTTACACAGGGACTTTCAGGTGCCAAACCCTTCACTTTTGGCAAGCATCCCAAATGATTTGGGCACGGTGAAGAAATTCTTCCTCCGAGAAAAAAACTGTAGAAATTGTACAATTTGGGAGTCAGCCTGATAAACTCCTCACTGCAGTCGACCTGGCCTCATCAATCAGTCACGGAAAGCCCGATTACAAAACACATCTCTGATGTAAAAATGCTGCAGCTCGGAGCAGCAGAGCCGCAGAGGGGACGTGCCCAGGGCCCGGAGCCGGAGCTCAGCCGCGAGGGGTCAGCGCTCCACCAGCAGCGCTGCGCTGGGATTCTCCGCAGGGAAATCGCTCAGCGCTGGGAGCGCACACGCTCCTCGGCTCCCGCCGGCACTGCACAGGGCCAGAGGGGAAACTGCTTCATCCGTGCCTTCCAACTCGTGCAAAAACAGCCTCCAGATCAAGGAAAACAAACTGCAGCAAGCTTATGAATAGCACAAATTCCTCTGCTGGCCTGCCAAATACTGCTGCAGTATTTGTGTTTGGGATTCTCAAAGGATTAGGCCTCCTCCTTGCTTGGGAAGCGTACCTGGGTCAGCAGAGCAGGCAGGAATGCAGCTATTCCCAGCGCTTCGAGCAGGGCACAAACTGGAGAGTCTTTTCTGCTACTGCCTAGGGACACTGACAAGCTGATTATGTACAGGAGACCCTTAGCATCAGTTTCTGAGTAAGAATAACCCCTTGAGCATTGAAGGAGTATAAAGATGTCTTATATTTATATTTCCAGTTACATGAAATGTAAAGATAGTAAGGGGACAATAACTGGTTTTTTACTTAAGTAAGCCACCTCTAAGCACATTTTAAAATTTTTCTGGTTTCTGGGGTGACTCTTATCAGTTGAATTTCTAAGCCCTATTTTACAAGCTTCAGAGCTTCCACTGAGAATTGGGTAAGAATGAGCTCCCAGTGACACAGAGATGGCTTTGGTGACCAAGCCACCCCTGTACATCAGGCAGGCTGCCCTCCACTGCCTGACCAGTCACAGCTCTGGTGCCTGCTCCTCACAATGGGCAGAGGGTGCAGCTGGCACCAGGGAATCAAGACTGCAGCAAGAGCCACACTCTGAATTGCATCCACGAGAGCCTGTTAGTCCCAATACACCAGAGAGCTCTGTCTCAGCTGATCTAATGACATTTTTTAGCAGTCCCTTAGGCAGATGCTTAACAAGAACCATACAGGGGAGGAGTAGGCATATTCTTTCCTCTACTGCCTCATTCAACCTGGACTTCTGTACATTACTGCCTTCCAACCTACAAAGAGAGTCATTTAGATGAGCTCAAGAAAAAAGGACTCTGCATGCAAGAGAACACAAATAACACCAGAAACAGGTTGATCTGTCCAAATGTATTTGCTCTGTTTTAGTGCCACAGCAGCAGAGACAGATGTCACAGGACAGGATAGGAACAGGACAGGAACAAGCCAACAACAAAGAAAGGGAAAGCTGAGAGGTCTGGGCGGGGTAGGAGGTGCAATGGGAAAGCTGCAGCTGGTAGGAGAATATTAAAGCAAAACAGAATGATTGTAGCTTTCCACCTTTGGTTTTTTGAGTGAGGTTCCTCTGCAAAAAGACTGGGAAACCATTGTGTTGCATCACTGGAAAGAATCATGAGCAACTATAACCACATTTTTAGAAATAGTGAAGTCTCTGGGGATTGCTTTAGTTATCTCATGAAAATCTAGAAGCCTAATGACAAAACTCCTGCTGAAAAAACACTTGCAGGAAGATGCAGATGGCATACGGTACACAGTTGACAAATTGTTCTAGACTAGTTTGTCTAAACTACTGGAAATTCTTATGTCATGGTAATCTGACCCTGGTTGCATTTTGGTGGTAGCTAATTATTATTTCTGGTTTTATTTATTTTCCTTCATTCACTCACCAATATATTTTAAATAAAAACCTGAAACAAATATGTGAACATTTAAGATGTTTTTGCTTATTTTGCAGGTGCAACACTGAAGAATCCATTTGTAGATATGGGCGCACCCCCAAATCAGCATAGCATGACAGTTCCATGATGTTATACCAAGACCAGAATCAACAAGAATTTCTCTCTGGAGATATCACCAAAGTGTTGCAGCAGAAAATCATGCCAGTCTGTTGGAATGACAGGCACTGTTAGGAGTTCTGGACAGCCACACACCCCTGAAGTCATAGTTGCAGTTGCTGGTAACTAATACTCTTTTTTAAAAACAAAACCAAACCCAAGTTCAGTAGGATTTTGAAAAAAATCATGCCATGATAAGGTTTAAGAAAAAAGTGATAGCATATTTCTGTCATATCGTGCCACACAACAATTGAAAATATCACTATATTTTTAAAACACAGATATGTGCAGAATGATCTTTTATTTGGGAAGCTGTTATGAAGAGGTAAAATTGTTTTCTGTTGTACTAAATTTTCTTTAATTTTAGAGAAAAGCTTTATATATTTTATGGCAACCAAGCCACAAGGTTCTCGACTGCAGATTACACTGGTATGGCAAGATTGACTGCCTAGGAAAAGGTATTTTTTTTAACAAACAAAAATATCAGGAAGAATATAGTATGCCCTATATTGTCCAAAGACTTGTGTTTATCATAGCAGAAATTGTGAGTAGAATAATGAGTTACATGTGAAAATCACCATCGATAAATTATTTGATTCCATTTTAAATGAGAGAAAACATGTTTTTAATATCCATGGATAACAGCTGCACTGAATCTTATACCAAGTCTTCCTTTTCTAATTGAAAAACTGTTCTCCAAGTACTAGATAAGATACACTGTTAACCCAGTTTTCAGTTTTTTGTGGCATTCTTGGAGTTAGTTTAACAGAACAATCATTTTCATCCCTCAGTTTGAATCTGGTCTTGGTTCTCATATTTTGAGAATAAATTGAAAAAAACTGACTGTGCTTTGTAGATGAAACCTGACAATTAAATGGTCCCTTGTGGCCATGGTGTGTTTGTAGAGAACTTTACAACCCCCTCATTAGTATCCTGCCTTGAACACTATTTAGGGGCAGTATTTTTGCCCTGAGATTTGCTGTCATGTGGAAAAGTGGAAGAAGAGCATGAGGCTGGGAACTGCAGCAAGGGAAAAATACCTTAGATTAGATGCCTGAATTTTGATGTCAAAAGTTAATTTCTACCTTTGATCATTAATAATGTAAAGAATATATAACCACAGTATTTAAGAGATGTCTGCATTTTGCAGAATCTGGGTTTTAAAACACATGATATGGCAGGACTATGAAGCTATAAAGTGAAATCACATCCCCTAGCTATGGAGCTTTCTCAGTATTACTTGACACTTATGAAGAGGAGAGCTTCTCTCTCCTATACCCCAAGACTGCCAGCACAAATCAACTTTGAGAATGCGGTCATTTTACCACAAGTATCTCCTGAAAATACAGATTATAAGTGTCTAAGACCCTCTTTCACAGCACAAAACAGTATTTCTGAAGACTGCTTCAAAGTTGCCATTTAACCAACAAAAGTCTGAAACACCAAGGAGTTTGTCATGCAGGCATTTTTCCCTAAAATACTTAGTGACACATTAGAATTGAGCTAACCAAATAATAATAAACATAGGGCTTCATATTCCAGCAACAGACAGTCTGTACAAAAACTAGTTCCTGACATAAGTGATCCATTTCCTTTTGCAATTACCACAGTAGCCTCCTTCACCGCCTACAGCTGACCAACATCTCTTACAATGAAGAGCCCAGAACCTCAAGGAAGCAGAGGCAGAATTTCTTATCCTTGTAGCACACTACACATCTCTTCCCTGGACTTCAGGCTGAGTAACTGACTTCATGGAGGAAAACAAAGGCAATGGAAAGAAAAAGTCATCTTTTTTCCACATAGCAAAGGAGACAGTATGTCAAAGGAGACTGTTTTATCTCCCACCCCACAGGCACAGAGCAGCAAATGATTTGTCTAACTTTATTTACCTCCCACACTGGTGTCTTTCTCCTGCTGCTCTTCTCCCTCTAAGCCCTGCTCATCTGTAACAGCTAACCAGTCCCTGCTGCTGTCTGCAAACCAGAGGGAACAAATGCAGATAAGAAAGCTGGGCTTTTACTGCTTTTATGTAGGTCCAGCATTGACATAAATAACCTGTCCAGGTCCCTCTGGATGGCATCCCTTCCCTCCAGCATATGGACTGCTCCACAAATCTTGGTATCACTGACAAACTGGCTGAGGTCCCACTGTCCATGTAAACAGGGCCAGTCCCAAAGCCAGCCCTGGAGGGGTTGTCACTTGTCACTCTCCAATTGTACATTGACCTGTTGACCACAACATTTTGAGCATGACCATCCAGCTACTCCTTATCCACTGAGTAGTCCTTCCACTTCCCAGTTAAGAGCCAAGGATGTCATGTGGGACAGTGTCACATGCTTTGTACAGGTCCATGTAGATGTGAGTTTCTCTCCCCTTGTCCACTAACGCTGTAACACCACCAAATTTGTCAGGCATGATTTGCCCTCAGTGAAGCCATGTTGGCTGTGCCAATCACTTCTAATGTTTTCCACGTGCCTTAGCACAGTTTCCACAATGATCTGTGCCATGACCTTGCGGGGCACAGAGGTGAGACTGACTGGTCTGTAGCTCTCCAGGTCTTCCTTTTTCCCTTTTTTGAGGATGGGGGTTATGTTTCCCCTTTTACAGTCATTGGGAACTTCACTGGACTGCTGCAATTTCTCAGCCACTTCATCCACTGCTTCCCTCAGGACCTGCAAATGAATCTCATCAGATTCCATGGACCTTTGCACCTCCAGTGTTGCATCCCAGAGGCAACAGTGTTCATTATATTCAGGGATCTTACACAGGCACCGGTGAGGAAAGCAGACCAAGCGAGTTTCTTTGTTAAGCTCGAGAATCCATCTTTATTTCCTTCCCCACCCCGACCCCGGACCCGGGAGGGAGATCAGGGCTTGGGGGTGAGGGAGCAAGAGAGCAAGCGGGCCGGGTTGTGGGGTTTTTTACCAGGTCTGTAGGGGCGGAGTTCCAGGGCCTCGGTTGAGGGAGGGGTTAGGAAAGGTAAGATCAGATTCCAATGACCCAGGAACACCCACACTCCAGGTTGCTTAGATGGACTTGAACCTGATCTCCTACAGTACACAGCTCTTCATTTTCCCAGTCCCTGCCTTTGCCTTCCGTGACTCAGCCAGTGTGGCTGGAGCATTTGTTGGTGAAAACCAAAGTAAAAAGTCTTTGAATAACTCAGCCTTCTCTGTATCCTGAGTAACCAGGTCTAATGTTTCCTTCCAGACAGGGCTCATAATTTCCCCAATCTTTCTTTTATCACTGACATACCTATGGAAGCTATTCTTAGCACCCTTGATGTCCCTGACCAGATTTCATTCTATCAGGGCTTTAGCTTTCCTCACCTAATCCCTTGTCTGCTTGGACAATGCTGGTGAGGACAATTTCTGTGTATTCCTACCAGACTACCTGTTCTTGCTTTCATCCTCACTGACTTATTTTTTTGTGTTTGTTCAGGAGCTTCTTGTTCATCTGTGCAGGCTTCCTGACTTTTTTACCTCATTTCCTCTTTTTTGGGATACCTTTCTCCTGAGCTTGAAGGAGATGATCCTTGAGTATCAACCAAGCTTTCTTGGACCTCTCTTCTCTCCAGGGCTTTACCTCATGGTATTCTACCAAGCAGATCCCTTAAGAGGCCAAACTCTGCTCTCCTGAAGTCCAGGGCAGTGATCTTGCTGTGCAGCCTCCTCACACTTGCACTCTGACACTCAAAGGTCCTCGGTTCAATCCATGCTGCCAAAAGAACAACTGTGGGCCTGCATTACACAGCATAGGAAAAATGCTTGTGGGTAGTCTGTTCTAGTTCTCCCTGTGGACTTGCATGGCTGCTGATGCAATGTTGGGGAAAGCTCAAAAATCTTTGGGGCTTAATCAGTCTCCACTTAAAGAACCAACAGAAAATTTCCCTCCTCGAGGTCATATTAAATAAGGTGCTTACTAAGATTGGTTGTACATGAGTTTAAAGGAGAATCTTTAAATTAAACTTGTTATATTACCCAAGCAACATCTCTTTAACAAATGAAGACATGCTGGTGAAATTAATATGAATGCTAAATATTCACTGCATAAAAGTATTCAATTTCTCATGCAGTATGTAGTTGTGAGAACAGCTTTCTTCAGCCTACATTCAGCCTAACATACTGTATTCTCCTTTGGTGTTAGAGGGATTTTTTAAAACTTTTTAAAGGATGTAACAAAAAATTAAGATAAAATATGAAAACTTTTCCAGATTTTTGTGGGTACAAAACTTCAGAGCAGCTTGTATGAAACTGTTCACCTACTTCCTGTCCTGTTTTTGCAAGACTGGAAGCAGTGACCAATTGTGTCCAAAGATCAGAACAATAATTAAAAGAACAATACCTTTGTGCTGAAGACAACCTTCAAAAAGGAAAACAGGGTTTCCCCTCTCCCCTCATCTTATGGCTCTTTAAAATGTTAAAAAATTATTCTAGAAAAATTATTTTAAAAAACCTACATTTTTCTCAAGACATCAGTTCTTGACATTCTTGCTTTCAATGCAGAGTTCAGTGGAATTTCAGAGGTGTTCATGCTGACAGGAACTCCCAGCACAAAGACCAGGTACCTGAGTACCCTTAATAAACCCACTTTTACTGCTATGAGTGGAGAGAGCACTCACCCCTTTAAATACCGCAGTGCAAATAATCTCATACTGGCAAAAATATCTGAAAAAAACGTAGCAAGAAATACCAGGCCCACATGAATTGTCAGGTAAGTGTTCCTTCCAAAAGCCAAGTGTTAAAATGGCAGTCAGGTATCCCAGTCGGATGTAAGGGATGGGAACTTAGGCACAAGTCCCAGAGCAATACTTTGCTTCACTCACAATATTCCATTGTTCCAAGTAAGTTGGAGCATCTGGTGGCAGGATATTGGAAATGCTTACACTTTACAATAAAAGCACAGGAGGCACAAAAAAGTTGCAGGTAAAATGAGGGAATATTTAAGAGAGAACAATGTTACATATTCTGACTTCTACTTAATGAAAAGAATAAAACTCCTGGATCAACAATGTACATGCATGGCACATATATATATATATATAAAATAATAAGTGTGTATACACACACTTAAAAAAAGGATTTGTGCAAACTTAAGTTCAAGAATAGGAATGAAATCTGAAGCAGGTACCTTTAAAAAATCTGAGTAGCAGATTAATAAAATTTCAGTACCAACATGGTTTATTATGTAACTAAGATACATGCATTTATATGCTGTTTAACGTATTTTGTTAACTATTTTTCATATATGTCATATCTAATGTACATATACTTTATGTATTATATTTTAGTTATCATATTCTACATTGCATATTAAAGTCACTTGGATTCACTGTTGTTTGGTCTCTAGTCAATATCACATTATTGTTTTATATGACAATATAAAACAATATTTATATTATTGAATTACTATTTTCCAGTTCTGCAAATTCTTTATTCAGAAAAAAAAATCCTCCTACTGCTTATGAATAATTTATTTTCTTTAAATCCCCAGCCTATATCAAAGGCTTATAGAGGCAAAATTCAGTTCTTCTCTAATTCTTCTCTGTGTAGGACAACCTGCCTTATCAGTCAATCAGCACTGTGAGAATCAGAATATCAAGATCAAAATACTGTAATCTTATCCCTGATCGTTTTATATTGAATATTTAAGNCCCTGCTGTGCCCTCCCGCACACGGAGCACTCGGCCGATCACACACACACAGCCTCGAGCTCTGTCACACAACTCCTGCAAACAAACAGCCCCCACTGTTTCCAGCTGAGCAGCTTGTGCCCCAGGTTCCAGCTTCTATCACGGCACCCCGCAAGCATGAAGTGCACACCTGAACCTGCGCGGTTTGAACGCGGTAACTCCAGAGGCTCTGCCAAGCTGTGGAGAGCAGGGCTCACGCCTGACTGCTCACCTCCCCGCGGGGATGCTCCTCCAAGGTAGCTCCAGATCCTGGGGCTGCCAACACGTGCCTTGAAACAAACTACCCAGGCCTGTTCCACCACGGGCATTTACCCGCTTGGTACCTGTGCTTCCCGCCCCTCACGGTACGTGCGCTTGTCTGCCCCTCACGGCACCTGTGCCCCCCGCCCCTCATGGTACCTGTGCTTGCCCGCCCCTCACGGTACCTGTGCCCCCCGCCCCTCACGGCACCTGTGCCAGCCCTCCCGCCTCACCCCCTGAAGCCCCCAAATCCCGAGAGGCGGGGCGGGCTAGGCAGGAGGGGTTGGTGTTCCCGGAGGATGGGGCCGGGAAGGAGCCTGAGGGTGTCACCTCCTGCTCCCTCGGGAGCGGCGGGGGTCGCAGCTGCAGCCGCGCGGGGCCGCCTCCCGCCTCCCTCAGCGCCGTGGGGAGGCAGTTCCCTGCCGTATCGGGGGAGAGGACTAGGCTCTTCCACTGCTGGAGGATAGGAAGGCTCT
>VYZR01054753.1:17584-36373 GCA_013400675.1 Oxylabes madagascariensis | reverse complement strand
GGAGCCTGGGCTTTCCTTAGCTTCAAGCAAGGATGAGTTCAATTATAGAAGCTTATATCTAATTCTACAGGGGTAAATGGGTATTGAAAGTGCTACTTCCATCTTCAAACATGTCTAAGTAAAGATTTGATCCCAGAGGGAGCTATGAACACAGATCTAGTCTGGATCAAATGTGATTTCACCTCACCTGCAGTCCTGGGCTTGTCTTTGCTCAGGTGAGCAATTTTTTTAAATCTGAGGAGTGGTTTTAAGTCAGTCCAGGGGGTTTTGGTCCGGAGATGCTGTTCTTGGACACCGAGGCTAAATGACAGCCATGGAATTATCAGAGAATCCCAGAGTAGTTTGGATTGGAAGGATGATTAAGATAATCCAGTTCCGACCCCGCTGCCATGAGCAGGGACACCTTCCTCTATCCCAGGTTGCTCCAAACCTCATCCAACCTGGCCTTGGACGCTTCCAAGGATGCACCCATGAGTGCATCCTACACAAGAATGTTGTGTGCAGCCCTGTGTGCGATCTGAGATCTCTGAGATTTATTTGGAATGGTGTGCGGAGAGGGTCCTGCCTTTCCACAAGGAAGAGGGGCTGGGGGCAGCACTGTGATTTCCTGGGAAATCCCAGCCAGCCTTTCTCTGAATTCATGTCCAGATAGGGCTGGGAGAAAACTCCCCCCACCATCCAACAGCTAGGATTTCCTCAGAGCATGAGAAACATCCCTCTGACCTTGCTCTAAATTCGTTTCCTTTTAAGCTGCTATTTAAAGGGAGGGGGTGCAAGAGCAAGAAGGAAAGTTTGATTTCTTTAATGTCCATGGAAGCAGGCGATTGATAACGCTCGCAAGGGCCAGGCAGGGAGCCAGAGGGATCCTGCTTAAGGCAGCTCTGCCAGCAAAGCTCAGCCTCGCTGGCTGGGGATGCAAAGCTCTGCTTGTTTACAGCTCCAGGCCACCCTTCGAGATGCTCCTGCCAACCCCTCCAGGCTGGAGGGGGTGCCGTGCCCTGAGCTGGATGATCTGAACAAACACTCACCAGGGACCGTGGCAGCACCAGCAGCTCCAGGGTCCTCTCCAAAGGCTGCAGGCAGATGCCTTCCCACATAGGAGGCACAAATTTAACTCCTTCCACCTTGGCTGCTGCTCTCACGACTGCTCTGGCTTCGGGCGAAGTGCTGTGGTTTGGCTTTTTCTTTTTAAGAAAAGAGGAGAAATGCGTGGGGGGAAAAAATTAAAAATATCAGTGTTGCGTTTTTACTTGTGAGTAGAGAATAGTTCTTATCACAGCTCTGGGAAACTATTGTTCTGATTTTTATAAATATGCTTGTATTCCCCTTGACTTTTTTCCTCTCCCTTCCCACTTGCTATCTCCTCTGCTGTGTGCCCTTGGCTGCTTCCCAGACACTTCTTGATGCAAAAGGAGATAAGCTCATACAAGTTATAAACCTCAGAGGTGCTGCACATCTCACGCTCCCCTAAATCAAATCCTTGCCTGGATACTCCCACACCTCTAGAGTAAAGCCCCACGGTTCCCGCTGGGACATAAATGATCCCAGCCACCTCCTCTCCCAGTTGGAGGGTTTTGGATGAAGCTGGAGCTGGGAATCTCATGTGAACAAAGGCTGGGTAACCTTCCTGACATCTGCTCTTGGCCAGGTGCCCTTTCCAACAGCCTTCATTGTGCTGGGCAAGGCCTGGAGGTTAGAGGGGAGCAGGGATCAAGAGCCCCCAGGAATAACAAGATTTTCAACAGCGATAAGAAATTCGGGGGGAGCAGGGAGATCTCCAGTAGTTTGGCAAGCGAAGACCCTTTATGGTGCTTTAAAGGCACTTCTGCAATTCCATAGACCAGGGATAAGGGAAGGGGGAGAAACTTCAAGGGTATTTGAAAAACAGGAGGGGAAAATCCCTGGCCACGCCGTTTTCAGGCTTTGGCCCCAAGGATTCAATTTTACTCTTCCGGTGACTCACAGCATGACATTGGCTCTGCTCTCCTTCCTTGGAAAGGAAGTAAGGAAGGCTAGCAATCCATCTTCAGTAGATTTTAACAGCACATATCGTGTTCCCTTTCGCAAAGTGCAAGAGCTGCTCGGGCTGGAAGGTGCCGTGCACAAGCCAGGCAGATTCAGGGGGTGTAAATCTCTGTGATGGGAGGAGGTTTTCTAAGAATCCCTGGATTTTTATGGGTCTGTGATTCCCTTTGCAGCGCGGCAGCAAACTGCAAGGCTTGATCCAGCAACTCTTTATCATCCTTATGAGCTCAGGGAAGATGGGAAGCGCCTCCAGGGCAGCTTTGGGGGACTTTGCAGGAGGTTTGGGCTCCCAGAAAATCTCGTGCTCCTTTTGCAGCCTGTGGAGAGTCCCAGGAGCGGGGGAAGGAGGCAGAGCAGGCAGGGATGGGGTGGGAGGGCTGGGCAGGGGGGGTCTGAGGGGATGAGGAGGAGGAGGAGGAGGAGGAGGAGGGCCCCCGGTGTCACCCCGCCGTGCCTGCTCTGTGTTAGGGGAGGCGAGGAGCGCTCCCGTCGCTGCTCGCCTCTCCCGCAGGGCTCTGCCTTGCCTTAAATGAGGCACAAATCTAAATCCCTGCATAACTTCAAAGTAACTCCGGGAAGATTAGGCTCTCCCAGAGTCGGGCAGCAGATGAGAGAGAGGGAGGAGGGATTTTGAGGTCCAAATGCTGCTGAGGACCCTTCAAGCTGACTCTCCCTGGAGAGGAGGGGGGGCTTGACCCTTCTGCTTTGGAGATGCTCGGAGCAGAGCAGGACCTTGTTATTCCCTGTCTCTATTTCCCAAGCTGCTGGCTCTTATTTCCTTTCTAGCTGCTCCCTGCTCCTCTTCATTAGCAGCTCTCAACAGTGCAAAGGAATCGTACTCAGAAGTATGAGTTCATCTCCTAAAACTTTGTACTGGTGCCAGCGGGTCAGTCACTTTGCAAAAAGAAACTTCCCTCGGAGAAACTCTATCCCTTTGGAGAAAAGGCCAACAAGCCAGAAAAACAAACTCTCAAAAACACTGCCTTCAAAAACGCTCCTTAATGTGAATCTTTTTTTCTGGTGTCATCCAGTGGGATGGGCGTTGGGAACAGCAGAGCCTCCTGTGCTCTGGCAGCTCTGCCAGTGACCTACAAACCTTCTTCTGGAGGGTGACTGGACCTGGCCAGCCCTACAAAGGGTGGGCAGAGGTCTCTGGGAGAGGTAAAATCAAAGTTTTGAGCAGTTCCTGTCTTGTTAAAGAAGCACAAGTGCTGTGTAGGTTATTGATCACCTCTGTCCATGTCACAGCTCCCCTTGGCTTTGGGATGAGGGCTGGCTGGAGAAGCTGGTGGCTACCACAGGGTTGCTACCACCAGAAGGAGCTGTGTGGAATTCTGGACACTGCCCTAATTTCCAGGACCAGGATGCTCCAAGGTATGTCAGATCCACCTGACACTGAACACATCCACGTCTCACAGCAATTCCAGGTGGAGCTTTCAAGACTTCCCTTCGATGGTGCCGTGGTGGTGTTCAGAGCCAGAGCCTCCTTGGAAGGAGCTGTGCTGTCAGCTTGCTCCTCTTGCAGTCACTGAACCCTCTGAGGAACAGCACAGCCTGGCTAACACCGAGTTTAAAATGTTATCCAGTGCCTCCATGCCTCAAATCACCCAGATCCCAAATCCCAGTTTCTTCTTTATTTCCTCACAAAGTCCTCTTTCTGCTGGAAAAGGTTTTTTTCCCACTGAGCAGCAGCGAAGGCAGCTGAAATGTGTTATTCCTGTAGTGAAATAATGTTTTCCTAATCTCAACATCTTTTTTTAAAGCATGTCCACATGTAGTGCACTTCCAGAGCAAATCAAGTTCCAGGCACAGCTGCAGAGAGCACTGAGAAAGGTTTAACTCCGTGATCTTGGAGGTCTCTTCCAACCTTAATGATTCTATAACTGCTGGCATGCTCCAGCCCTGCTCCTCTCTGTGCTGGACTCTGTAAGAAACTAAAACAACTCGCCCGTCCTGGTGCTTGAGTGGTTTTTATTTATGGTTTTTGGTTATTTCCTTCTTGTTCTCTTGAGCATAAGCCAAGGTGGGCGGAGGGAGGAAAAAAATGAAAAAGGTGTAATTGGAATGGCAACGCTTTCCCTTGGGTTGATCATTCTGGCTGCTTCAGAAAATCCCTGGCTCGGAAGTGCAGGAGATCCAGAGCAGCTGCAGGTCAGGGGGTCTCTGGCAGGGAGATGTCCCTCGGATTTCCAACTGCTGGATGAGGGTTTGGGCAAAAGTGGAGATGCACTTTCTGCTTTTAAGGCCGGTGACTTTCAGCCAAGTCTCCTTTGAGTTTCCCCCTCAATCCTTTCTCTCCTCCCAACACCCTGGTCTGAGTCACACCAACAGAATTGCTCTGGGCTGAGCTTCTTATGGGGGCTACAAGGAGGGGACTCCGGATTCTGGGCTTGGGACCAGAGCCTGTCAGTAGCCAAGGTGGAAATCCAGGGCTCAGGAGTTCAGTCACTCATTGCCTGCATCCCTGCTGATCTCTTTCCTTGTTTTCCATGCTTCCTCTGGTGGGTAGCCTGGGGATAATCCTCTCTGGAGTCTGGAATGGTCCCTGATTTCATCCCTAATAAAACCTGGCCATTGCCATGGCAGAGGGCTGGGACCTGAGGCCGCATCTTTGAGCTGCTGTAATTATTAGATGGTCACTTCACTAATAACAGATTCAATTAAGCACCAACAGATTTGTCTGATATATTCCCAGCAAGAAATAACTCCTTTTGATTCCTCAGCTGCTTCTGAACTGGAGAATCACCCTGGTGCCACTGCCAGCTGCCCTGGGCTCTGGATAAAGGAGGATAAATCCCAACAGATCCAACCTCAAGATGTGAAAATGAATTCTTCACTGTTCTCAATACATTAAATAACCCAGTGTTTTCCTTCCAGATAACTACTCTAGATCAGCCTTATCTACTCACTTGTGAACTGCAGCCTGTAAAGCAGCCATAAAAAACAACAGGGACCACGGATTTGATCCAACACGTCCATTTATTTTTCCCCACAGGCAGAGATGAAGATGCAGCAATCCGGGAAGTGCGCAGCACATGCTGCTGTTTTGAGCCCAAGTAGACTTTTAGTGTCAGCCCTTATCCCCTGCTCAGTGCAGGCTCTGAGGCTGATGCTGTGCATCACAATCACACTTGGATCTATAGGGTACCACCTCATTTGTCAGCTGCCACAAAGCATTCTTGCTGTCAGCCAGCACAGGCTCCACATTCAAGCCATGATCAAACCTTGGACAGAGCGTGAGCAACAGCTCCAGTGAATATTCCTGTCAGAACATGGATTAGAATCTTCTCTAAAGCACCTCCTGCCAAGGGGGCTGATGTCATCTGTCTTCTCGGAGCAGGGAAATGGTGTGAATTCAATTTTTGTGATGAACAAATCCCTTTCTGTGAGTGCACTCAGGCTTCAGACCAAGAATTCGACTGATTCCTTTTTTCCCTTCTCCCCTTCCCCCATCCCCACCCTGATGAGGTCGGTGCTGGCCTTTGCTGGGGCTGTAGACACAGGAGGAGATGTTGGTTTGTGTCATGACAGCCTCTCCATGGGCAAAACTCAATGGAACAGCAAGGACTGGGCTCAAGATCGAAATGGGGAATTTTGAATGTTGAAAGTTAAGAACAACTGGAGGATATTGTGGATCCCATCCATCATCCAGTCGTGGACAAAAGCACCCAGTTTGGATTGATACCAAGAACTGAGGGCAGAGAATCCTGCTCAGGTTAGGCTGCACCTCAGGCTTTGCTCTAAAACCAACTGGCAGAAGTGTAGGTGTTGTTTTCCTTGAAAACTTGTACCAGTGCCTCCAGCCCTGCTGGACCTGTGTCTCAGGACCTGCCCTGACCCCTGAAACCACAGTGAAAAACCTTCAATCCCAACCAAAGTTCAGTGCTTGGCCTCACGCTCTCAGAATTAGGGGCCAAGTTAAAGACAGAACTGAAGATTTAATTTACATCACACCCAGCTCTTCGTACCATGAAGTGGAAGGTGGAATGTGCAGGTTGATTATGACCGCCCTGAGACCCCATTGCCAGGCACCAAAGCAGATTTCTCCGTGTCCTCACGTCTTCACACCCACTGAAAGATTTTCCCTGAAGCTTGTGCATGACTTTCCTGTAAAACTCCTCAGCTTTATGGGTTTTACTCCTCTTTGGGAACAACGTGTTGGATTAATCCATGCTGCTTTTATGTTGTTTGTCACCTTCTATCCCCTTAGTACTTCGCTCTCTTGAATTTTTGGGTGTGAATGAGGCAGGATTTCCAGCTGACAAACCTCTTCTGAGATTTCTTGGGAATGCAGCTCATGTTGTCCCATCCAAGATGGGTTAAACCCTGTGGCTGCAGCCGAGCTGCAATGTAAGCTTGTGTAAGGATCTCCCCAGCTCCTTGGCAGGGATTTGCAGCTCATTTGTGTTTCTGCACAGAGCTCTCCTGATTTATGTCCATCCTGGGCATGCTGACGTGAACTACAGCATCAGGAGATGCCCAGAGTTGATTTTTCCAAGGAAAACCTGGCTCACAGCAGCACAACCTCTGGCACAGGTGACGGGCACAGCCTCCCCCAGGGCTCAGGGCTCTAAACCCCAGCTCAGTTTGATGACAACCCTTGAGGATGGATTTAAAATCTCTTCTTAAGGGATGTTGCCAAATATTAAGAATCAATTTTCAGTGTTTGGTCCCTTCTCCTCACTGAAAAGGTTTAACAGGACTGGGATTGTTGCTGAACTCTCCGTGAGCACTGCTGAGACACAACCAAAAGAACCCTTTATAAAATAATCCTCCTGTCTTCATTCTGTCACTGCTACCAAGCTGAATAAAGCCAGGAATTTAGGCCTTGATTCAGCAAAGCACTTAAATGTGTGCTCACGTTTTAGTAAGCGCACTTGCCATGGGCAGAGTCTGTTCCAGTGTGGCCTTTCCAAAGGATTTTGGGGTATTTTTTTAGGATATGCCTTTCAAAAGAAGCTCCTCCTCCTCCCGTAGTGTTTAGCCATCAATCTGTGCCATCTGCAACAGAGCGAGGTCCAGAAGTGCATTGTGAGGAAAGATAAGTGGATTTTGGGAAAGCCTTTACTGAAAATGGATTATTTTTAATAGGAAACTCAGTATTTTGCTCTATAGACTGAAATTTGAGAGGTGGTTTGACTACAATAAGCAAGACATTGCAGGGAACTGAAAGCATCTTTGCCAAACTTTCAGCTTGGATAATGTTAACCTAGAAATGGATAAGATGAGTTAAGTAAGAGTAGAGGAATAGAAATAGAATTAAGGAAAAAGAGGCAGTGCCTAAATGAAGTATTTTATTTCTTGACTGCCCAACCCATGACTCTCCAAACTCTCCTCACAGGTGGTGGCTGCTCCAGCAGCTCAGTGCGGTGTGAGGTCCGAGGAAGCAGCTCACAAGAAACTGCAGAGTAACTGGGGGTGAAGCAATGTTATTTGTCATAATAATTACTAATCCCTTAAGAAAGCAGAACAATGTTTGGGTTGGATGTACGGAAAGATTAAAATTTCAGCCCGCACTTGAGCTTAATTCTTTTGATTCCGAGTTGTTCGTGTCGAGAAGCCCAGAGGACACCCAAAACTTGTCCTTCAGCAGACCCTTCCCCAGCTGAACACCAACCCAACCCTTGGAGGGAATGCCCTCATCGGAAACGGATAATCCTTCCCCAAACAAACCCTTCCTTTCCTTCTTTTTCCTCTCTTTCCCGGCCTGGCTCTGTGGTATCCTGCCCTATTGTGTTACGTTATCATATCAAGTCTTGGCATGGCATAAAGCAGCTTAATGTGCTGAAGGAATGCAGCTCTATCTGCAGTAATCCCTGTCAGCTTCGCTTCCCGGAGCCTCTTCCATGGATTTTGGGAGAGGTGCCATCCATCAAAGCTCCTCATTTCCATATCTACCTGGAGTCGTGTTACCTGAACCCACCAAAAAACCCCCGTGTGAGCCATATCAAAGAGCAGCCCCGATTCCCAGAAGTGTTTTTGTTGGATCATCAATGCCTGCCTGCAGCCAGAGGAACGGCTTATCCCCAGTTTTCCCTTTCCAGAGATCTGAGATGTGTCAAAGAGCTGCAGGGACTAAATCCTCGTCCTGTCCCCTGACAATGGAAATGGGATCCGTCATGCAAACCTGGAGGGTTTGCAAAAACTTCACCCAGATCAGCACAGGGATTTCTATCCCTATAAAGAGTCGGGAAAGAAGCACCCATGAGGTTTTTTTCCTTCAGACCAGTTTCTCCCATAAACGTTTCTCTTCTATTTTAATCGCACAGCAATTCCAGTGACATCTTTACTTCCCAGTAAAGTGCATGGGGAGGAATTCCTTACGTAACTTCCCTGCCTGAGTTGCATAAAAATTCATCCTGCCAAGAAAGTGAGTGCACTTTGCATGCATTTAAATCAGTTTATGTGGCTTTTATTTCCCTCGCTGGACCTGTTATCACATTTCATCCTCAAAAGTGGTTGGACTCCTCCTTATTTCTCCCCTTGGTGGTAGGGATGGTAACAGGAGGAGAGTACATTCTATTCTGTGTTATTTTTAGGTCTAAAATCAGAACATTTGAAGTCGTAGCCCAAGTGGATTAAACAGTTCAGAGTAAAGCAGGTCCCGTTTCTGTGCTGCTTGTACAGCATCAGGGTCCTGGCAGATAACTACAAAAATTGTGTTAACACAGATGATGACAAAAGGGGCTTGTTCTGCCCGCTTTCAAACATCTCAAAGCTTTGCCAAAATCCCCATTTCGAAGAAAACTGGGATGCCAGATTTACGACTTCTAGAGGGAGAATGCTGGGGCTGAAGGAGGTAAATTAAGGTCAGCTTTGAGAAGGAAGAAAGCCTTGAGCTGCTGAGCTGTGTGTGAATATCCAATCCCAGATTCCTGCCTGGAAAATGATCCTGACCTAGGAAGAGACTCCTCTGAATTAATCCTACAGGATATTCTGAATTATTCCCAAGCAATGCCTCATCCCAGAGTGGATGTGTGGATGAAACATTCAACCTGTGCTGTCGGAAGAGCAGGAGGTGCTTTCCAGGTGCAGGAAGACTCTCATCCGTCTTTGGCTTTAAATTCAGTTTTTCAGCTGTGTGGAACCATTGATTCACCCACATAAATTCCTCAAGGTACTTCTTCAGGATGGGTTCTGCAGAGCCATTCTGGTCCTTCCAGTGGGAATTTGACAAATTCCGCCTCTTTGGCTCTGTTTATCCCCAGGATAAGTGGCTCCAGTGCCACTGAGCCAAAATGGTGATGGGGCCTGGAGGAGAATTGGGTGTGGAAAGGAGTGAGCTCAGATCCCACCTGCTGCGCAGCCAGATGGGATTTCCACGTTCTGGAGCCAGGCTCAGAGAAAGCCACCTGCAGAAAACCAGGATCTGCTGCTCCTGGGCCCCAATTCAACAGGGAAACTCCAACAGAATTTCTCTGGTAGCTTTACGGACACTTCTTGGCAACTCCGCGGCATCAAACACCCGGATTTATTATTTATTTTTTCCCCCCGGGAATAACGTCAGCCCAAGTCTTTCAAGCCTTCAAGACAATTTAGGTCGCAGTTGCCCACGGAGCAACAAACACTCAGCGCTCTCCTTCCTGCAGCAGCTTTCCCTGGACGGGGAGCGGGGTGAGCCCAATCCCAGGCACGTGGGAACGTGTGCAGGGGACAGAGGTGTGCAGGGCTCGGGCGCTGAGGTCCAACAGCTGAAGTCATGCCTGTGGTATCACAAATATGAGAGCCCAAAACTGTTTCAAGGGTTTCCAAGCCAAACACTCGAGCGCATTTTGTAGCCTTTGAAATCCATCTGGCCAAAAGCTCCTGACAGTGTGATCTATGAGGCTGTGGAACAGCTTCCCCAGGGAAGTGTTGGAAGGGCTATCACTTGAGTCATTTAGTGCTGAGGGGAATATACCACGGGGAACAATCCCTCATTAGCTGGACTAATGGAGCTTTCTGCTTCAAACTCTGGTGTTCCTACAAAAAAAAAAAAAAGATCCCTTGACTTCTCCTTGTTCTTCCATATGCTCAAATTGGCAGGGATGTGGGGCCATTGGCTACATTTTGGAGGTTTTGTTTATAAGGCACATAAATTTATCAGAGGAGGGGGGTTTCATGTGTCAGGCGAAGTGTGGAGTGTCAAGAGCAATCTGAAGGAAAGAGTCCTGGGGATAAGTGAAAGGCACATCCGTTATTTGCTAAAAAGCAGGGAGACATGTGGATCCTTCCTGAGGAGCTCCGAGCAAGTTTCAGGCAATGAAGATGTGGAATCTGAGGGGAACTGAGCCTTGAGCTCACCAGCCACCCATGGAGAGCAGCTGTCTGCATTTGGCTGGTGGGTTCTGGGGCATCTCATCTCCCATTCAGATTTTTCCTGGGATAACACAACTTCCAACCACACAATTCCAACCTGTCCCTTTCATCATGTGTTGTTTCAGATCAGTCATTTTTATGCCCTGGATGTGGAAGGATCCCAGGTCTGGTCCTCTGGGAACATCAACTTTGAGGATCAGGCACTGGCTTTTTGGATGACAACTGCTTCCTTCCCTCATGATTTTCCTCAGTAACCTTGGGAATGCCACTTGGATTTTTGGGATCACTTACTCTGAGGTGTAATTTAACATCTCAAATGGGTGAAATCTATGGACAACATGGAGACACCATCCCAAACTTTATTACTAAGACCCAGGGTGGATATTATGGCCTTTCTCCTATGGAATGCATAAGTTTTCCAAGATCTGCTCACTCCAGAGAGCACCAGCTCACTCATTGCTCCCCTGACTTCACCTGCCATAGGTGTCTCAGTAGCAGTGTGGCCTTTCAGAGGAGAGGAGGTAACACTGACATCACTCCAGGATTTGTAGTGGATTTTTTTGGGCTATTTTTTGGCTTCCCATGGTCTCGAGTATTTTCCAGCCATGATGATTTTCCCTTCTGTGCTTCTTTTTTTAACAGCAGATTTTCCAAGTGGACAATCCCAAAGGTGGCCGGCTTCACGGGCGGGAAAAAAGAAAAGAGTCATAGGGATATTTTAAATGCGACGTGAATTTTATGCCAAAAAGTGTCTTTTCCATATTTATAAGCCCCTGTCATCCCCTCTCCCTCCGCCTCCCCCTGCTTAAAAGGAAACTCCATTACAAAGGCAGGAAAGAACATCAAACAACCCTCGCTTGGCAGCCATGTCTATATGTGAAATTACTGTCAGAGTACAAAGGAAGACTCAAGATTTAGAAGGTAACATGTGACAAGAGAATGCCGTCCTCCTCAATGTCTTTACCTTTTGTTGGTGAGGGCTGGGAAGGGGCTGGTGCTGGTGCCTTTTTGTTTTGAGGAGGGCCGTGCCAATTATAGAAGGACACAAATCACCGCGGACGCCCGGCGGGCCGGGGGCGATTTGGCTGGCTGGAAGCCCCTGATCCCGGCAGCGACTCCAGCCAGGGCTGTGTAGGCACGTGCTCACCCTCAGCTCCATCCTTCAGGGCCACCCGAGGAGCGGCCGTGGCGTTTGATCCCACAAAGCTTTGATGGAGCCCCTTTGGAGCTGCTGGGGGGCTCTGGATGCCCTCAGCTCCCCTTGGCAAAATGTGTTTGGCTGAAGTGACCACATGTGCTTTCCGTGCAGCCTTTGAGCAAATGGCTTCTAGCAAATATGTTTCATTTCACTAGGGGAGCAAATTCCTGCTCTGGAATGGAAGTTATTCCTGCTCTGTGACTGGGAATTAATTAATGGGTCAATGTAGCCACGGCCTTGACGTAGATCTTTGTCTCATCTTTCTCTTCATCTTGGAGAGTGTCTTTATTAGCTCTATTCTTATCCATGCTCTTGCAATCCAATTTTTTTCTGCCAAAACAATACTCCTTTTCCACGTTTGCCAAAGGCTGCAGGAGAGCAAGGCAGGGAAAGCAGTGCAGCAGCACGAGCTGCAGGTCCCCAGTGGTGACAGTGGGACATCGATCCTGCTGCCCTCACCAGCCTTGGCTGCTTGGGCTCTGCCCACAAATTCAGGTATTCAGTTGTGAATTGAATATTCAGGTGTTTATAATTTAAAAAAAAACAAACTCGGAGTTTTTATTAAAAACCGCAGGGTTTATAATCAAAAAACCGCCAAATCATGGAGTTGACCACCTCATTCGGGTGTCGCCCTGTGGATTGGAGCATCTGCCCTGTTTCTACCCCACAGTCTCAAATAGAAGTTAAGATGAGAACAATTCCCAGCCCCAACCCTAAACTTGTTCTCCACTTCAGTGTTTATAAAACGTTTGTATCTTTAATCTGCTTCTTGCCCTGTGTGGTGCCATCGTCCATCCCCTCCTCGTCTCCCGTGCCAGGACTTCTGCAGGAGAAGCTGGTTCAGACCTGGTGTGACTTGTTAAGGTGTGACTCTCTCCCCTTTGTCTCTTGAATTAAGCCTTGCTTTTAGAAATGTTCCTTCAAAGAACACTTTTAATCCCTCTTAATTTTGAGGGCTGTTGAACTTACCTGCTGTAATTCAAATATGAATTTAACTTTTCAAAGAATAGGAGCTTTTTTTTTTTTTCTGTTGTGGAAGTGTGGGTGCTACAAGGTCTTTCCTCCTTTATTTTAGGGATGGAGGAATTGTTTGCTTGGGTTTTTTTTTTTAATACAGAGCTGAACATGAGCTAAAAGGGGCATTTGTTGACCCCAGGCCAGCCATTCAGAAGCANCACTTTTAATCCCTCTTAATTTTGAGGGCTGTTGAACTTACCTGCTGTAATTCAAATATGAATTTAACTTTTCAAAGAATAGGAGCTTTTTTTTTTTTTCTGTTGTGGAAGTGTGGGTGCTACAAGGTCTTTCCTCCTTTATTTTAGGGATGGAGGAATTGTTTGCTTGGGGTTTTTTTTTAATATAGAGTTGAACATGAGCTACAAGTGGCATTTGGTGACCTCAGGCCAGACATTCAGAAGCACCACACCGACTGCGTCTTGCATCTTTGGGAAGAATCATTGCCCTTCCTCCTCCTCCAAGAACAATAAAATTGAGCCTTTTTCATTTTCCCTCATAGGAAAAAAAAACCCTTTAAAAATCTGTGTGTGGAGGCACTTCTGCAAACCTGGTTTACAGCCCCTTTTCAGGCTTATCCGGAGTTTTTTTGAATGAGGTGCAAGAAGTGGCTGAGAGCAGGGGGAAGGGAGGAAAACGCGGTTCTGTGCACACACACACGCACACACAAGATGGAGACACTGGTTAGCAACATAAACAAAAGGTGGGTGGTAACCCCCGAGGTTTTTTTTTTTGACAGCCAGTGGTGGCAGTGATGAATTTGTGAAGTTATCTAATTTTCCACTGTTTTAATTAGAGGCCTGGGCTATGAGACCTAACAGCTGGGTTCTTTGTACTGCTTTCTGTTGCCTGACAGAGAAAAATTTCTACTGTATCTTCAGCCAAGCTTTCAGTCTGACCTGAGCAAATGAAACTTCTGGGACTCATAAACTGTGGTTTCTGGGCAGATTGCTTTTTGAACTGCTCCTTAGCCCTCCTAACATGCAAAGAACACAAAGGCTCACAGAGCGAACTCCCTTTGTACTCCAAAGCTAATGGGGATGCTCATTAAAGAGGTAGGAGGGGAGCAGGAGGGGAGGGAGGGACTCTCCCTGGCATATTAGAGGACTTATCAAGTGTAAAGTTTCTCCTGATCGGCCACAGCGGAGCTGGGGCCAGTTGGGAAGTTGTAAAGCTCAAGCCCTTGGAAGACAATGGCTTTGGTTGCAAAGCACCACCAGTTGAGCAACTTAATTTATGACTCGGTTCCTGCCAAGTGATTTTTAAAGCTTTACATTAGACTGGATGTGCAGCACAGTTCATCACCCCCCTGCTTCTCGAGTCGTGCACTATAACCACTCTCTTTCACTGTAATCCAGAAGGGAAAAAAAACGTCAGAGGAATTTTTAGACCTGAATTCAGCTCAGTCTAAAGTCTTTGCTCAAATCCCATTGGAGTCAAAGGAATTAAGCGAGGCTTTGACTTAAAGCATATACTTAATTGCTTTGCTGAATCAGAGCCCATATTCTGATTTTCTTCCTCAGGAGCTCTTCAGAGTCAGAAATGTGTTTTCATCCTCCAGAGGCCATTGCTCCCTCTTTCCCCACCTGCTCAGCTGTGGCAGATTTCCTTGGGGCTGTTTTGCTGCAGGAGTCAAAGGGACTCGGTGATGACAAGGCCACTCAAGCCAATGCAATTTCAATAAACCAGAAAGTCGTTTGATTTCCAAGGAACTCACCGAAAATAGTTTTTCTGTGAAGGCAGCTGAGTAATGACCCATCACTCAAGCAGTCGTGAAAGGAGAGCTCTTTACAACTCGGGGGTGAAGAATGGTGCCTTTAATTGCCACGACTGCAGGCCTGGCTTGGACAAAAATTCCAGGCATGTCCAAGTGCTGCAGCAGACGGATCGTACAGCACAGGGAAGGGTTTCAGGATTTCCATCTTCCACACCAGGGGTAGGACCATGGGCTGCTGCAGCACTGCAGCCCCACCAACTCCAGGGGCAAGGGAGGGGACTGAGGGAGCAGCTCTTGCTCAGATCCACGGCCAGAGAGCAGCAAGGCAAGCACCCAAATAAACTTGGGAGCTGGCAGAGATTTTCCTCCTTGGATGGAGTAGTGTCTGGACCTCATCCACCCATTCTCCTTCACCATTGAGACAGGTACCAAAAATGACAGTGAACTTGGTCAGAGAGTATGGATGGGCATGGTTTTGGCCAGAAACACCCGTTCAAAATTCCTACCAAACCCAGCTACCTCCAATAAAAACCCCTGTTCCATTCTGATAGGAAGAGGGTCTTCATGACAACGTGGTCACGCTCCTATGTGATGCTTTCCCTGTGGTTTGCTCCAGAAGTTTGGATCTCGTTATATGGGATGAATCCATCACCACAGAAGGGAATCCAGGGCCTGCAGTGTGTGGGGAGTGAGAGCAGAGACCATGGTCCTCCTCTGTTGGGGAGAATCTCCATCTCCTGATGGGCAGTGACAACTCCTTGCACACACACTGACTCCTGCTTTCCCTTACATGTAAAAAGAGAGGATGGGAGAAATCCTCTTGCGGCATTCCCTATTTGCCCTTGGGTGAATTCTCCCATGAAAAAGTGGAAATTTCATCTCTGCCCAGTTCAGAAAGGTCACATTTCCCTCTTTGTGAACTCTGGCTCTTCTGGGCAAAAACTTCTTGTATTTTGTCCCTGTGACTCTGGATTTGTCCCTCACGTGTTGGGTGTGGTCTGGGCACAGCTGTGCCCACGTGGAGGCTTTGGGGAGAAAGCAGGAATTGTGCCTGTCCTGAAGCTAATTAATGGGACAGTGCTGAGTGCATTTTAATGGAGGCCACTCTGTCGCCCCATGTGGAAACAGCTGCACTTTTCTCTGGGATGAAGTGACGGCTGACATTAAGCAGTTTGCGAGTCCCAGGTGCCGAAAGTCCAACTAAGATGGGATTTAAGCCAAATTCAGGTTGCATTCCAGGCTGTGATGAAAGGGAATTTTGAAACGTTTGACTTCCCTGCAGAGCAGAAATTCCATTTCCCAATCAGTTCTGAATAATCATTTAAAGATGGATTCTAAATTGGGATTGTTTTAATGTGTCATCTTGGTTTTAATTGCTCCGAGTTCTGAGTAAATGTTATCAGACCATCAGAGCCTGAGGATGAAGCAAGAGCCGGGTGGTGATTCAGATGGAATCGCCTGCTGCCAAAGAGGAAGTGCTGGGATTGGGATGACTCTCCTGCTCGAGCAAAAGACAAGACAGTGAACTCTCTGTTTACAGTGGGCCACCGAAAGAATGGGATAATTGCAATTATCCCAGCGAAGCAGCGTTTTAATGACTGCTCCATTTTAAGAATACATATGTAGATCTCGGAGGAGGTGGAGAGATGCCAATTTGTTCTGGCCAAGCTGGGGACCTTTTATCTCCTTCAAAGAGCTGGCAGCTCAGCCGTGGCAGCAGAGTCCAGCATCGGGGCAGGCTGTGCTTGCTCAGCCCGTGAGTCACAGCACCAGCGTGCACAGACCACACCAAGACTCAGCTCAGAGACCCACGGAGCAGCAGAGAGTTGGATATTTCTGGTTTTCCTTCTAATAATCTCTGCTGATGGCTCTGGAAATGCGAGTTTTTGTGCAACAAGTAGAATTCAGCTGTAGGAGTTTGCTGAACCTTGGGTGCTCCTCATCCGCTACAGTGGGTGGTGAATTCTTCTTTTCCTGCCCCATTTTTTACCTCCTTCCCCATTGCAGTGGTTTCCCTCTCCAGGGTACATGTGATCCATCTTCCCTGGGGTGAAGTGATCCCATATTTATCCTGTCCAAGACACTCAACTCTGTGCTCCAAAGAATCTCTGTATTTGGAGAGGAAAACTTCACTTATACTTTGTTATAATTCCCCCCTCTCAAAAGCTCCTGATGCTGAATTTCTCAAGAGGCCCAAGGAATCAGGAGCCAGCACTGGGTTGGAATTTTTGGACCCTTTAAGGACATTTGAGTGGAATATTCTTGGTCTGACCTGTGGTCAGAGGTATCCAAAGGATCAACGACATGTTGAGAAATCGAGATTCTTGAAGGGATAAGACCTCCCCATGCAAATTTTGGCCAAACTCTGCTCCGTGAGTAAGCGAACAGGAGCTGTGCTCTTAATGCTGAATTTATTGGTCTTTGTGTTTCAAGGTCTCCAGTAATTACCATCATGTGACTGGGGTTCATGGACTTGGGAATGTTACACGTCCCACTATCTGCTGTGGGAGTGCTCAGATACACAACCTAAAAACGCGCAGAAACCACAGATTTATGAGATCAGCCTTTTTAAGTGCGCCCCTGTCCAAGAAATAGGAGTTTCTAAATCACTCCCGCTCTCTATCCCTTCCTCCCGACATGTTGGATTGGCTTTGCTGGAGCAGGCACTGCTCCCTGATATTAATTGCTGGATTTCATAAAATATATTTGGAGAGGGTTGGAGATTTGTCATGTCAGCTAAATTCTCCTCTCTTTTTTGCTCATGGAGGGGAGGAAGGGAACAGCCACCTCTGGATGTCTGCCAGGACAAGGATGGATCAACGCCTTGGAGAGCATGGAAGCTCTCCCTGAAATATCCTAAAAACACTTAAAATCTCTGCCTGAGCTCTGGTTCACTCATTTCCCCCATGGTTAGCATCCCCCTCCCACGTTAAACTTTCCCCTCTGATTTCTTGGCGCCCAAAAGTGACCATGGTGTGGTCGGATGGGTCCCAAGGAACAGATCTTCATGGAAATTGGACACAGGTCCTCCAAATTTAACACCATGAGGAAAATTTCTAGGAAAAATAAAGCCCATCCACCTATTAGTCATGAAGAGCCTTCCTAATCAATCCTGTGGTGCTGGGAACCCACAAAAGGCTTTGTGTGAGGTGAAATTCCATTTTTTTTTTCCCATTCCCCCAACCAATAAACTTGTCCATTAAAAATCCGATTAAGACTGTTCATCTTTTGCTTTTTTTCCAAAACAAGGTTTCCAAATGGGCGGTTTGACTGTGAAGACCAAATAAAAAATACAAAAAAAAATTACCATGGAGCATCCTGGTACCTCTACTCAAAGTACAAACTGTCTGCTACGAAATTTATTGGAAATACTGACTGACCCCTACGTGTGGGTGCAAAGGGGTCTGTTCTGGTGGCAGTTTTTTGGTTTAGGGTGCTTAAATTTAGCACAGGGTTTAAATGCTGGAGGCAATTTGTGTTCATTAGGGTGATTAAGCAACTGCCTGAGCAGGACACATGGGTGAAATTAAATCTGACTCTCAGTGCTTTGTTACGTGAAGGTTTGGGGGTGATGCTCGTGTTGATGATGTGTTCAGCTACTCTCTGTCCTCCCCTGACTCGTATTATTAATCTGAGATCCTTTCCCAGGCCTCACTGATTCATTCCTTTGCTGTTTCTTCCTTGAGCTTGATCTGTGGAAAATAAAACCCCAAACTCCCGCTCATCGGATTTTTCCTCCGTTAACTCCTGCAGAGGCTCATCCTTCAGGGCAGCATTTGAGTTTCTCCATAACCTTGGGATGAATTGCAGCAATAGACAGCAAAATCAGGAATTATTTGGTAACCTCATGTCAAAACACTGTGGATTCAACAGCGTGGATTAATCTCCATCACTGCAATCCTGCCCTTTCCCTCCTCTTGCCACATTATTTCCATCCCCTCCCTTCCGCTGGCCCTGGGACTCGTCTGACCTGGCTGAGCCAGAAATTGCTCTGTGAGTTTTGTAGGGCTCAGTTTTCTGCTGATTCAATTAATTAGGGAGTCAATTAATCAATTAATCAGGGAGCTGGGTGAGTTGTTCCTATGGATGAGGGAAAAGGAGCTGTGTCCTCACGCTCCCCGTCATTACTGGGGTTCAGGTGTTGAACTAAAAAGCTACAGAGGGTTTAGCAGTGAATCTTGTTGTTTCTGGATGGTGCCTTTTAAAAATGGATTTTTTTTAAACAATATACAATGGATTGGTGTTTTCCAGCTCTGGAGACCCAACAGGGCAGGGCCATGGGTGACCCTGGCGTTTGGCAGAGGTGGGAGGGAGCAGAGCAGCTCCTGGTAACCAATTTTTGTGTTAGAGCAGATTCATCCAACTTCTCCTGCTAGAGAAGCTTGCAGAATATTGAACTTTGCACTAAATTGATGTATTTGCTGATAACTGTGTGTTTTAAAAGCTGAGTGAATCCTGGCTAACTTCCCATTTGTCTTTTTATTGTGGTTTTTTTTTTTTTTTTTTTTTTTTTTTTTTTTTTTTTTTTTTTTTTTTT